>JBCAUI010364404.1:0-28424 GCA_038406195.1 Haplosyllis anthogorgicola | reverse complement strand
TTCATGTAGGGGATGGTAGGATGTTTGACTTGAGTCAAGTAAAGGGTGAAGTTAAATTAACAAAGGATGTTACTCTTCAACCATTTGAAGTTGTGAGAGTACAAGCTCTAACCAAAGTTAGAGGTCATGAGAAAAGGATAAACACTATAGTGGAATCAAAAGAATTCCATTTGGGAGTGGTATCCACAGTCACATGTTATACCACACTGAAACCCAGATCCAGTAAGGTCTCCATTGGGCTCAGAAACCATTCTTGCAGAGCCATAACCATTCGAGCTAAGTCAGTTGTGGCCACAATATCAGCTGCTAATGCTGTTCCAATGAAATTGGCACTGAAAACTACTGGAAATGCAGTACCAGAAGGGGAGAAGAAAGCTAAGCCTGATCCCCTAACTCAAGATCAACTCAATGATTTATTAACAAGGTTAGATTATTCAGGGCCAAAAGCACTGAATTGGACTGAGAAGATGCATTGAAATTTCTTATTGAGTATGGAGCAGTGTTTGCAGAGAATGACATGGATCTAGGCAAAACATCTTTGGTTAAGCATAAGATCAATTTAACCAATTATACTCCTTTTAAGGAAAGATACAGGATTCCTCCTCATCAATTTGAAGAGGTTAAGAAACATTTACAAGAAATGTTAGCAATAGGAGCCATTAGAGAATCTAGTAGCCCCTGGGTTAGTGCAGTATTATTGGTAAGAAAAAAAGATAGTTCCCTGAGGTTCTGCATTGACCTCAGAAAACTTAATGCCAGAACCTTTAGAGATGGTTATGGCCTGCCTCACATTGACAAAACCCTAGATTGTTTGAAGGGTGCTTTGTTATTCTCCTCCATAGATCTAAAAGCAGGATACTGAAAGGTAGAGATGGATGAAGGCAGTAAAGCTTTGACAGCCTTTACATTTGGTCTGCTTGGATTTTATGAGTGGGAGAAGAAAGCTAAGCCTGCCATTTGGGCTTACAAATGCTCCAGCTACCTTCCAGCATCTCATGGAAAGTTGTTTAGGATTTGCACTTAAATTGGTGCACCATCTACTTGGATGGTGTCATAATCTATTCTAAAACACCTGAGGAACACCTAGAATGGTTAAGGGGGGTCTTCCAAAAACTTTGGGAGGCAGGTCTTAAGTTGAAGCCAAGTAAGTGTGAATTTTTTAAGACAAGCATTTCTTATTTGGGTCATGTAGTATCCAAAGATGGAATAGGAACCAATCCTAAAAAGGCGGAAGTCATTAAGCAGTGGCCTATCCCTGAAACAGTAACTGATGTCAGGAGCTTCTTGGGAATTATGAATCACTATAGAAGGTTCATCAAAGGCTATGCTAAAATTGCTAGACCACTAAACAAACTCACATCAGGTGTAAATGCAAAGTATAAGAAGAAGAAAGTAGAATGGGACCCAGAATGTGAAAAGGCTTTTCAGGAGCTGAAAGAGCTATGTAGCCACACTCCTGTTCTAGCAGATTATATGAAAAAATTCATGCTGCATACTGATGCTAGTGAGTTAGGCTTAGGAGCAGTACTTTACCAAGGGGAAGGAAAAGATAAAAGGGTGGTGGTTTATGCCAGTAGAACTTTAATAGCCTGGTGGGAAATTTGAAGTCTACACAGACAACAATCCCCTCACATATGTACTCACATTGGCAAAATTAGATGCTACTGGTCAGAGGTGGGTGGCCAGGTTAACAAACTACAATTTCAGGGAAAACCAATGTAGATGTGGATGCTCTGTCTAGGATAAACTGGGACAGGCTCATGGTGAAAGCCATACTATGTATGGGATGCACAAACAATAGGAGTAATACTGCTGTGGAGTTCAGCAATGCATTAGCTCCAAGTTCTGATGGTGAAGAAGGGTTTGGAATCCCTGTATTAAGCAAAGCAGGTACAGTCACTCCCATGGGGATGACTAATGCTGAGTGGGTTAAAGAACAGATGGCTGATCCAACTATCAAAGAAGTGAGACAGCATCTGTTGTCTAAAACCCTCACAGAAAGGAAGAACCAGAGGGGAGACTCTAATCCTCTGAAGGCTTTGTTAAAGCATAGAAACCAATTGGTTCTGAGGAACAACTTGGTGTATTGCAAAGTGAAAGCCACCAAGGAGGGTGCCCCCACTATGCAATTTGTATTACCACCAAAGTTCAGAGAAAGGGCTTTATGGGCTTGTCACAATGAGATTGGACACTTGGGTTTGGAAAGATCTATGGATTTGCTGAGGGATCATTTCTTCTGGGGTTTCATGGCAGTGGATATGGAACACAGAATCAAAAATTGTGACAGGTGTTTGTGCTTTAAGGCTACACCACAGAAAACACATTTGTGCCCATTGGAAATTACACATCCTTTAGAACTATTACATATGGATTATTTGACTATTGAATCCAATAGGTCTGATAAAGATGTGTTAATAGTGACAGATCACTTCATGAGGTTAACACAAGCTTTTGTTACTCCAAATCAAACTGCCAAGGTAGTAGCAAGGACATTGTGGGACCAGTACTTCATGAAATATGGCATTCCTGAGAAAATCATCTCAGACCAGGGCAGGAACTTTGATAGTTCCATTATTGCATAGTTATGTGATTTGGCTCGGGTACAGAAGTTATGCACAACTCCCTATCATCTGCAGACAAATGGGCAGTGTGAATGCTTCAATAGTACATAGATATCCATGTTGGGGACTCTCCCACCTGAGTCAAAACAGAATTGGCAGGAACAAGTTGCCACTCTTTTTCATGGATCTAACTGTACCAAATCAAATGCAACTGGATACAAGCCATATACTTTGATGTTTGGACAGGAACCACTTCTGCCAATTGACATGGAGTTTGGAGTGAGAACACCTGATATAGCAGCTGTAACTACTCACAAATATGTCCAAAAGCTACAGAAAAGAATGAAATTGGCATTTAAGAAGGCTGCAGAAGTTAGCCTTAAAGAGAATGCTTGGCAGAAGAGGTATTATGACAGAAAAGTCAAATGTTCAAGATTAGAACCTGGAGATTTGGTCTTGGTGCACCAAAAAGCTTTCAAAGGGAAGCACAAAATCCAGGATAAATGGGAAAATATTCCCTATTGAGTTGTGGAGCAGATTGGTCCAAAATTGCCTTTATTCAGAGTAGAGTGTACAGGTGGTGGCAAATCAAGAGTATTGCACAGGAACATATTTTCTCTGCTTACTCAAGATTTGGACCAGGTGCAGCCATCAGAGGGTGGCCCATCTGTAATCAACAGTACAGACAATGATGAGTTTGATAGTCCAGACCTGGCTGAGAAGCCTTACACAGGGCCTGTGACACACAGTAGAGCCAAAGGCACTTCTGCACAAGCTGTTGATTTAGTGATGAGATCAAATTTATTGATGGAGCAACAATTTGGGGTAATGATCAACGATATTGAGTTGGAGGTTAATCCCAATTACCCAGACTTGTTTGCTCATCTTGAGGCTGGATTCACATCCATTCACCATTGGTTGATGAAACAGTGAGCATTTCATCTTACAGGTACCAAAATGATTTTTGTCACAAGTAGTCAGTCTGTGAAGTGTAATGAATTGAAATATTCAGTACATGACCTATTTCTAAGGGGTGGGGGAATATTAGAGTAATATTTTTTTGAAACCCACCTTTCTGGCAAAAGCTGTGTAAATTTTGTTGTGAAAATAAGGTCATTTCTGAGCTGAATTATAGATGGGACAAGCTCAAATCATTTTAAAAACTTCAAACTGTAGACACCGATGATTCTCTCTATGTTGGACTTATACTAAATGGTGTATCAAGTCATAAGTGTTGTAATTTCATAGTTTTGTTGGTATTTATTTGAGTTGATGTTGTCACTTTGTTATCTTATGATTGAGATAGTTAATAAAGAGCACACACATGATGTTGATTGTAAAATGATTTATTCAAGAAAAATAATTGTAACACTGATTGGTAAACTAATCCAGGACTGGGGGATGCCCTCTGTGAGGTCACTAAGTGACCCAAAAGGAAGCACCACCAAGGTGGTGCACTCGGACTGATCATAGTGACCAAGTTAAGTGTCTAACAACTATAAACACTTTAAGCTAAAAAAAACCAAATATAATTTCCTGTGGAGGGACATCCGGGACAATCACTGGGAAGGAATCATCAATAAATAAAAGTGAGATCAATCAAGGCAGTCAAATCAGTTCAGTTCATGGTTGCAGGTCACAAGACCTCACAAAATAAGGTTCGTAGCTCACTGCTGTAAGGTAGTAGCAATTGCAAGTCACAGGGTACTTATATAAGAAACTGTTTAGGCCTTTGGCTCCTCCTTGATCTCCTGCACCATTTCCTCCACTTCAGCAGCTTCTTGAGCAGAGGTGAGAATGTCCACCACTTCTGGAGCAACCCTGCAGGATTGATTTGGGTGCAGCCTAAGATGTTTCTCCCAGGCATCCTGTGAGGCAACACCATACATGGGGCAGAAGGGACAGCCTAGCATCACTTTCAGATGCCTCCTGGTGTGGGTAATTACTGACTGCTGGTTCCCTGAACAATGGTTGCAGATCTTGCAGAAATACTTCCCTCCTTTGTGTCCTGTTGCTTGTAGACTGGTTTCCATCTTGGAGCAATTCCTGCCATCAGCAAGTCTTCACCTTCAATCACCAAGTGTATGGTGACTTCAGTGGGCTCCTGGAATTTGGGGTGGAAGACAGTGCCTGAAGGCCCAGCTCCACTGCTGCTAGCAGGGAAGACTGGTGTGTCTGGGCAAGGTCTCTTCAGTGAGAGCCCTTCAGACTCAGATTGTTCTGGCACTGGGCAACCCCACAACCCCTCTATGAGGTCAAAGAAATATTGACAGCTGGCATCTACAAGGAGACAAGCAGTATAAGGTTATACAGGCATGAGATACCCCCTGGTAACAGTGGTGACAAGGTTAAGGGCACAGTTGATTGACAGGTAGTTCCAAGAAAAACTGGTTACAATGTTTCTCGTTGTTTTTCAATTTGTATAAATGCTTCTGCAAAGTGCAAGTGTCCAGCAGATGTATTTTGTGAGGAAATGGAACAATGGGATTCAGACCTGGATCTAGCAGGATTTTTCCATGTCTTGGGATTTGAAAAATGGTTACTGAAACATTTGTTGCTTAAAACCACCTTAGGGCAATACCTGCACCGGGAAGTTATTTTCAAAAGTGCAGTGCATGCAAGACTAGTGCAGTGCTACCACTGTATAAGAGTACACTTTGCTCTTGGACCAGGTGACTTGGTTAGATGGTTTTACTCTGAAGATCCATGCATGGCAAGGAGCCTATTTAAGATGCACAAGCAGAGAGACTATCTTGTTCAACCTCAATTTCTAAGTCCCTGGATGATGGACATAATGTAATATGTTGAGGACTTTAGCTGGAATGGGTATAGTGACTTGGAAAATTATACACAAGAAATTCCATACAAAGAATTTGCTTGGACAATTACCTTCATTAATTGCTACTAATAAATTCTCCATGGAACTGAATGGTGTACTAGAATGGACTAACAGGAGAAACTATTCTGAAGCTATCACCTGCTTAAGTACAGTCTCGATGTAGGATCCCACTGTAAGTAGAAATAATTAAAGTATAAAAAGTGATAGCCTACTGGACAAGGCCATCTCAGTGCAGCCCCAGGCTTCTGCCTCAATCATTTTGGCTTGGGACTGGAGCAAAGCAGCAATTTTATACATCCTGCATGCCTGGAAAATAAGAAGCAAATATATTAATAATATATTAATATTAATATATGGTTTTAACATTTAGAGGGGAATTTAGATTCAGTTAAAGTGTATAGTAGCCATGATTGAGTAAGTTAAAATAAAAAGAAAAAGCACAGTTTGGTGAGTGCTCTCACCTAGCTCCTCTGCATCAAGTTCCTTAAAGACAGACAGAGGAGGCTCCACTTGTCCAGGGTTGGCTAAAAGAAACATTGTGGTTAATATATGTTTTCAAGAAATTGGCACAAAGTATGGTTTAAAAAAAAAAAACCAACTCAAGGGACTCACCAGCTAGATCCCTCTGAATGTCCACCCTAATTTCATCTGCCTCCTTATCCAGAACCAGGAGCACTGCCTTCACTGATTGTGCATGCTCCTCGTGCAGTTGCTTGCCCTAAAATAACAAAGGACCATTGTATAAGATGTGACAGGTCACAATTGTGAGTGGTCTAGGGGATCTATATAAGGTACACACATTTGTGAGTCACAAGTCATGTATTTTGATTTTGGTGGGAACTGGTATCTGCATAAAGATACCCCATGTACCCCACATTACACAGAACAGTGGGTAAATCTGAAAAGACCATTTGTTGAGTAAATCAGGTGAGAATCTTGTAGATAAAGATGTGTATATCATCTATCCTGATCTAGAAGGAGTGTTATTGTTGTAAAATGGGTACTTACCCTGTGAGCTGCCTCATAGTCATCTGCTGTCAGCAAACCCTTCAAGTCACTGTGTTCAACTTGCAGGGGTGTGATATCATGGCCTAGATGGGTCTCTGCATGATGAAGCACTCTTAGTACCTCATCCATGGAATAGTGAACAGTAAACTAGATATATGCAATGGGAGTGAGTCAAGAACTCGGACACATAAGTACATTAGACATGCAGACTGGTGTAAAGCAGTGAATACCGGTGAAGTGTTTGTATTTGTAATTAGGTGTAGTTAATATTACATTACCAGACCTGTGTAAAGTGGTGAATAGCAGTGAAGTGTTTGTATTTGTGTTTTCAGAGACCCACATCAAAGAAGTAGTCCTCATTGATGAGGATGAAGAAGATGATAGACAGGAGTTAGAGGAGGCTGGTCAACTGAAGGCAGAAATGCTTCAACTGAAAGAGGCCTTTGAGGCTGCACATGAAGCAGGGATAGACACCAGACGTATGATGGATGAAGAAGTTATGATGATGATGAGTGGCAGGTGGACAAGGTGGAAAACACCAAAGAAGCAGGCTTGTTCTGATGTCATTGGCATAACTCCAAAAGGAAAAGGAAAAAAGTCAGGTGGACAGCAAGCCAGTACAAGTAGAGAGGTGGAGGTTGAGGTTCAAGTTGATCCAACTGATGTTGAAAAAAAGGCAAGAAATCACCAAGGAAAACACCAAAGAAAACACCAAAGAAAACACTAAAGAAAATGACACAAGAAGAGTACAATACCATGCTGGTTAAAGCAGAGTATATGATGAAAACAACAAATTTGAAAACTCTATGACAAATCAAGAAAGAAGTTGCTGAGGGTATCAAGCCAGTCATAACTGGGAAGATATCATCTCCACTTCCATCACCAAAATGTGGGAAGAAGGAAAGAAAGAAAAATGTGGTTATTGAAGTAGTTCACAAGATACAGAGCCAGGATGAAAGCACCCTGTCAAGCAGTAGTGAGGAAGAGACAACCCAAGCTGATTTTGAGAGGGCAAGAGAAGGTTTCAAAGAGATGATGAGGAAGAAGACACAACAAATTGACCAAGATATTGTGGAGGAATTAGCAAGGAAAAGAGCTCAAGACAAGTGCATTTGCGACAACATAATGAGAATGATAGAACATGACTGAGAATTAAGACAAAGAGCAGAGGCTGAGAGACAAAATCAGGTGATGAAATTGATTGAAGAGGAGTGCAAGAAGGCAGCAGCAGAAGAGGAGCACAGGAAGGCAGCAGCAGGATAGAAAGCATGGAAGGCAGCAACAGGACAGAAAGCAGATGAGAGAGAGTTGGTAAAAAGAAAATTGCTTGAAAAAGAAAAAGAAGAGAAATCAAAAAGAAGACAGAAGCAGAAGACACCAAGACAGATATCTCCCCTTGAAAAGCTGTGGGGGAATATGAGAGACTGACCTGATGCTGACAAAGACATGGATCCATTCAGTGGTGAGTAAGATAAACTACTATTCATGCATGTTAAATATAAGTTAACGTGTAAGATGCATGCTAGATTGCTAGATGTAGATGTGCATGCTAGATGTAAGTTTCACTATTACAGATGAGGGTGAAAATGTTCTGACAATGACATCTGCAGAGGTTGACAAGTGGATTGACAAGCCTGAGCAGGAGAATGAGAAAAAAGAAAAAGAAAACCAAGGTGAATTTAAGATACATTTGAATTAACACAATGAGTTATTCATGCATTTACAGTTACAACTTGTGGAATCAAAACAAAATTATTCTACAAGAAGGGAGCAACAGAGGCAGAAAACAAGGAAGTAATAAAAGTGGCAAAGAAGGTGTGTACAGCTATGTATGCTGGAAAAGTGGAGGTTAGCCTTTGCACGTACAATACACCAGATAAGAAGAGAAAGACTGAAAAAGGAATGACAATGAAGGACTTAATACCATTTCAAAGTCCAAAGAGAAAGCCTGTAGGTATTAAGAAGAGTAGTACATGAGTAAAGCAGAAAGCAACAAAGCAGACAATAGAAAACTTACGTAAAAGGACTGTTAGAAGTCGGAAGCCCATCAAATTGAATCCTAAACTGTGAAGTAAGTGTGTATTATTAGCAGTTAAGACAGGTGAAAAGCAGTGAACTGTTTTCTGGTGAAATTGTAAAGCAGTTAAGACTGGTGAAAAGCAGTGAACTATGTTTTCTGGTGAAATTATAAAGTGGTTAAGACTGGTGAATAGCAGTGAACTATGTTTTCTGGTGAAATTGTAAAGTGGTTAAGACCAGCAAAAGGCAGTAAACCATGTTTTCTTGTGAAACTGTTGTATAGTGGTGAAAAGCAGTGAACCATGTTTCATCACACTGGTGTAAAGCAGCCAAATGTGGTGAATTGAATTGCTCGCTTCCCCAGGCTTTCACTGGGCATCAGCACCACACCCTCACCAAAGACCAGTGTGTACTGATATTTGGTAAGGTTGAGTATTTAGCAAGTTATAGTAACTTGAGCTATGCCCCTTACCCTTTGATACTTACATTAATTGTTGTGCAATTCCTTGATCCATTCATCAATGGCCTCAATGTTAATGTCCAGTGAATTCTTCCAGCCTTGCAAGAATGTGATGTCGATAATTCTGCTATGTCTCTGTGCTAGTGGGAGTTGTGGGAGTTGAAGGTCTTGTCACTCTAAAATCAAGCGAGCAAGACTCTCCATGTTGAAATGTTGAAATTTTCTGTTTTCCCGCCAATTTGATAAAACCAGCTTATAGAACCATTGAACTGCCTTTTCATGCATCTTAGATCTATGACTTAAACTGCTTTTTTGGTAATTTTTTGATTTTTTGATGGACAACAACTTAAGATAGAAGTACAAATTTGTTAAATGTAAAATATATCAGACTGGCGAATACCGGTGAATGATTTTACATGTGTTTTGACATATTCACTGCTTTTCACCAGTTTACACCAGTTTACCACTTTTCGCTGGTTTAGGCCACCAAAGACATCCTTTTTTGGTGTTTAAAGGATGTTTTGACATAAATGCTCATAACTTTAATTGTTTTCATAGTAGAAGGATAATTATAACAGCCTGCCCTAGTTTATGTAACTAGTTTTAAGAAAATATAAAAAATAAAGAGTCAGAATAAATTTTTATTGCCTTAATTCAAGTTCAAAAATGAGTACAATTTGGGAAAATTGCAGAAAAATGGTATTGAGATTAAAATGGACATAAACTACTATTACTTTTTAGGTCATAATTCATAAAATAATAATGTTATCAACAAAATTCAAAAAGTTTTCTGTAGAATGAGAGTTACTCTGAATATAATATAAAAAATAGTGCAAATCCCTCTATTTAATAATTGGTTAGATCTATTTGCAGTGTGATTCACCGGTATGGGAGCAACCATTTGTCAGTTTAGGAACACAAGCCCGTAAACTTTGAAAAAGTAGATGTTGGACACTATCACATGAGAGAAAATAAATAATGTTCTTAAACATTTTATTAAAATTAAAAATTAAAAATGAAGGATGATTTTTCTGATTAAAAGTTGTTTTGAGAATTTATCTTGTTTCTTAAATTTTTTACAGCTTGTTAAAATTGAAAAACCCGAAAGTTCACCGGTTTAGGGTATCGGACTATATAAGAAATTTTGCAATGAAATGTAGTTTGACTGTACCCTGAATAGTCCCAGATCCAGTGAATGTTTATTTGTTTCAAAATTCCTACTACAACCCATGAAACAGGAGTGAAAATGGCTAATGTAAACACAATGGAAAAATAAAAAAGCAATACCTAGATCTGGGAATATTTCTGTACCAGGTAAACTATATTTCATTGCAAATTCCTTCTACATGTTGAGATTTGGCATTTCAAAGGGATAAAACATGCCTAAAATTTTAACATTGGTGTCAATGGAGAATGTAGCAAATCTCTCACAAAGTGGACACCAATCACTCACATTTCACAAATCCCACATATAGTTCACAGGGCCTGACAATGCGTGTATGAAATTCAATGGTTCGTGAGATCATCACTGACAACAAAGAGAACGGCTTAAATTGGCTCACAAAAATCCAATAATTGCTCCAAAAGGCTATGGATGTGTCAAATAAGAAACTGCAGAAATATCGTTAGGTTCCACATCTTAGTAAACTTCTTGTATCCATGCTATTGATGATTCTTCCAACCACGTGCATTCCAGCTTAAGACATCAAACCTTATTATCCAGGAAGAAAAACCGCACAGGCGGGCGCATATGTCTCAACTTTAAGTTTCCATGCATTATTGTCTCACTGTTTTGTCTTAGGTTGTGTGCAAAACTAGGTTTTAGGGGAGTCAGCCACTAGATTATAGCGCAGTCACGCAAGTTATGTTGTGTTAAAATAGAGTCAGCTAGAGCGTAAGCAACAGTACGCCGTTCAGTACAGTGATGCTCCACATTTAATTTTTAAATTGTGTAATATTCATCTTTTACAGTTACTCTTCAACTGCCGATAAATGTCCTCGTCACTATCCAACACTGTCGAATAGAACTGTAACAAATTTTGTAGGTTTTTTTTTATAGTTTTGTATAATTTCGTCCCACAATTTTGGCACTGTTTTGTTGTGTCAACAGAAAATTGTGTGAAATCGAAAATGCTTTGTAATTTCCTTTTGATAATGTTTGTTAGTCGTCAGTGTCGTCCTTGGTACATATTACACACCAAACGGCGTAACGATCCTTACCCTGAGCAACAACAGTCATGTAGTCTCGGAATTTGCTGTTCTATTATTAACAGGTAAATGAATACGATTGTAAGAAGAACAAAGCAAAGTTACTGCAGTTGACCCAACTGGGGTCTCAGCATGACATCCGTACCTCCTCCAGCAGTAAATAAATACAATTACCCACTTATTTGGCGTGGTTAAAGTGAGGTGACAGCAGGACATCTACTTTTAGCTCATGGATCTTAGATGCGTGAATTTGATCCCGATGTGGCATACGATAATCAGTAATTACGGCCTAGTGACAACTCCGTATATAATTTCATTCGCATTGTTTTATGAACGCCACACGTTTGTTATGTGTGGCATATCATGCAAATGTATTTTCTAGAATAGATTTGGTAGGTGCAACTGGTGCATCAAGGCTCAATTATGTCCCAGCTGATTTTTACGGAGGTTAGCTGGCCGAGTCAGTTTTCAAATCGATAGTACTCAAGTGCAAGAAAGTCAAGTGACAAACTATGAAATCTTTTGATATTGGCTACATGTCTTGTCTCTAGATGGTGAAAACTATACTTAAAAACTTTGAAAAGATCCATTTCACTATGATTTATCTGTAATGTTTTTTCTGCAGAGTGTCTCGTTTTTACCTTATTTTACTTTCATTATTGTACTTAATTGATGTTAGTAAATGACTTCAGTGTTTGACTTATATTAATACAATGAAAGCTTTCTATTTAACGTACAAATATTCAACTATGGAGGTCACAAAAAGGGATGCCAACTTTTCCCATTGACTTGTCATTTATTCATTTGCAAGGAAAACTAGCATCAATTACTGTGGTTGTGCTTGACAAATTTGAACCATATATAAATAGGGGGTTTAACAAATGGGCTTCATAAAAGATTGACCGAAAGTGAGCAGGATATTGGTGAAAGGGTAAACACAAGCTGTCATAGTGAAACATAGCAATGAATGGTAATAGCCCATTCCGCTCTCCTAAAAGCTTTACAAGGTCTAGGGGAAGACTGTCAATAAGGCATATGCATACTGAATTCCTGTACAATTGAATGATCAGTATCTGCTATTACTGCCTATTAAATACTGGTCAAATCAATTTGTATGCTAAGCAATATTGCTAGAGGTAAGTTAAACCAATATCCTACTGCGAAGCCAGCCTAGGTGATCTAAACATTGACTTTCCCATTAACATCCAAGCCTTTGCTAGATAGTCTCACAAGTAGAGTGTTGAGCTTAGTAGTGTCAGACACCACAAGCGGATAATGCTTTTTTAATTGAAAGGCAGATTAGACTTGTAACGGGAGTAAGGTTGAATACATGATGGAGAATTGCACAGTCAGGGAGCAGAGCAGCTTTGAAGAGAAAACTACAAACAAGGATTGCTCTTTAATCCTCTACTCCAAACAATAAGGCAGGCTCTTGTAGCAAGCAAATTACAGAAAGTGAATTCGGATTAAAACAAAATCAATCATGTAGTTTTTATATTGATGCCAGAACATCGAAAGAATTTGTCTGTGGAAATAGAATTAAACTCCCTCATGATTTATTCTACCTTTCCTAAAAAGTGGACCATCAGCTTTAAAAGAGTGGGAAAATTCTATCGATGTGAATCCGACAAATACCACATGTAAGTTGCAAAGATTTAGACACATACCAACAGAGGATTTTTAGTTATAATTGCAGTAAACACTGTTGTATGTCGTAATAGGATTTCGACTGTAGTCACAGAAACGAAACATACATCACGAGTTGCCTTTTTTTCAACCACTTACAAAGTTCGAAAGCTTTTGAAAGGAAATGTAACTTATGCAATCGAATCGTTTCCACTTTTGAATTAGTAGAATTTCCTTTTAGGTTGCCTTTGAATTGATTCTTATCAGCTTGTAATTAAGGAAATGGATGTTTCGCGATAATGTGTCCATCAACTCCATTAGGACTAATACCATTTGTTAATGCGTTTCCGATATGTGCATGTGCGATAAATATTGATATTTACTTATCTAACCTGTCAATTCGAATTACTTTTGTGGGGGGAATAATTGCACTTCCTGAATCAATCTGATTAATTCATTTGATTGGAAATGTTGAAGCATTTTTCTTATTGCTTATCAATACAAAACATACATGCACTGCATTACTTCAAAAATGAGCTAAATATCAATTTAACCACAACACCTGAGTCTTTTTACGCTCGTTCAAGGAATGAATGATTTCAATTTGATTAAAATTCAATCAAATTATTCATCGAAATGCTGTCTCGATATTGAAAAGTTCAACAATCTGGATAACTGGACTTATTTGGAATTCGCAGGCCAGTCAATCTTACTCACACTACTTAGTTCAAAAGAAACAATATTACTTTTAACACAATAAAAAGTTTACTGTACTTGTTTGCGTTGCTCTACACTACAATTTATTACTTGGCTGTTACCTTCACGATATCTTGTTTTTGATCCTACACGTTTATCAAGATGATTGAACTGAGGTTAAAAGTTATTGTGGACTTGAGATCAATTTGCTGTTGACTTTGCATAAAACAGCAATGGACCATCACACGAAAGATTATTGTAAAGGAGCAGCAATCCATTAAAAGATCTTATCCAGTAAAAGTGATCCTGACTGGGCGATAAAGTTAAGCCGAGGCTCCTTATCTTAAATAAAACACTTACGGGTTGTAAGGACCATTTAAGAGATTATAAAATTATCAAATTCACGGGGATTTAATTACTTTGACGACAATATTGATTAACACTTTGGGAGGAGTGTGATTTAATGGCTTTAACTTTGCTATTTACGTCATTGGCAAGCCTCCCCTGGTTTTAAGAGAGAAAATTTAATATTGATTCCTGTTATTTATTTTTCAGGTGAAGTAATGGAAAGTTAGGCAGCCTTCCAACAAAGACAACATTGTAAAGTAATTATTGCATGTATAAGGCAGCTGTTATTAAGAAATCTCTTCCGCACAAAGCCAGCTTCCGACAGAAGGACAACATTGAAAGGGGGTTCTTCACTGGAGTGCTTATGTTAAGCTTCTGCAATATCTTCTGCCGTTTTGTAAATGAAAATAGATCCCCAAATTCACAAGAAGGGGCAAAAATACTGAACACCAAGAAAGACACGGTGGATTGCCGCGAAAGGGAGAATCATAATGGCGACATTTTGATTAATGTGGAGAATGCCGAAAGCTTGCAATATGGATTATGTCAATGTCAACACTCAGCCGTGTTTGCTCTTGAGAATGAACGGTGGCTACACGCACGAGAGGCCCACTCAGACACCGGTGAGGCTGGGTTAGATATGAAGAGCATGAACAAAGCTATGGCATTTTTCCTGCGGACCCGGCGCCTGGACATACGGAGACTAGATAGGAAACCGCAGGCAAATCTCGGAGTGGTTCACAAAATCCTGGCAGCCTCTGTCAAAGATGTTCTCGAGAATGTCAAGAAACTCGAACGAGGTTTCTACGGCCAAGGCAAGACGGCCCAGGATGATATAACAAAATATATGCCGTGCGTCCTGGTCATACTGCAGGCCTCGCATATATCTCACCTCAATTCCCTAGTGGCTATAAATGATATTATTCAACGTTCTCAGGACCCAAAGATTAACTTTTCCGTTGATCCCTTCCAGCTGAATAAGCTCAAGGAATGTCTGCGCAAAATCAGTGATGTGATTCCAGCTAAATTCACAGAAATGGTGCTAGACCTCAAAAGGATACTTAAATATCTAGATAAATATTGTCTTAGTTTCTACGATCTTGAAGGCCATGTTTATTTGGATACAGGTCATTATTACGAAAAACAACGACGCTTTTTCAGGAGTGAAATCAAGCGATATCTGGACAAAGTCGACATTTTATATGAGAAATTCAGAAAAAGTGTCTTAATCCACTCAGAAATGAGTTCTTATGCAAGAGACTTAGCTCGAAAAACGGATTGTCAAAGGGCACCTTTCCTCTTATTGTTTCCGGAATCCTGTGAATGTATCCGGACCGCATGTTCGGCTTGCATGTCCTGGATTGATGCCGATTCAAACTATGCAACCTTTATTTCCAATGATATTAATAATCTGGAGTTAAAGAAGGAAGAAGTGTCAAAGGTGCTCAGGACTTGCCAGGAGAAATTTCATCAATTACATTTTCGTTGGACAGAGGTAAGCCCTCGTTATTCATTAGTTAACACCTAACTCTTGACTTTTTTCACACCTTCCAAAATTTCTCGACTGAACCAGTTTTGCAAGAAAAATATTTTACTTTCACGTTAAAAAAGTTTTATTTGGTTAACTTAACGACCACAATTTAGGAACTATTTCTGAATTTAATTGACATCCAGGTCTTGAAAACTCTTTAACAGCAACATAATCTGCTTATTCAATGTTAGAAATTTGAAAGACGTGCATCTTAAGCTTGACAGCCAAGTGCCATCGACGCGGAATAACAACAGTGTTGACTTTTATGTCAATTGATCAAAATCTATTTGAAAAAATCAATGAGATCACGTCTGATTTTCCTGGAGATCATGTCCTGTACTACAGGAATATTGTGTAAACAGTAATCAGAATTAGGTGTTAACTTCTAAGTTTCCCGACTCCTCTAAGTCAACAACTTTTGAAGGTTCCTGCACTATTAAGCAAATACGGAAGGCAATAATTCACTGCGTCACTTATTATGATAGCCATCAAACATAGATTGAAAAGTTTTCGTTTATACCAACACTATCAAACACCGATTTGCACGCCCACAATAGAAGCCATTGTTAAACTAATATCTCTAACCTTTATTTTACTACACATTGCATTTGGAATCAAATTGTAGGTCAAGAAAGATTACCAAAAAGTGTACGGTGAAATAGGAAAGTTGTACGATCGCGAAGACGAACTGCTTGTGGAAGAAGAGTGCCTTGTAAACGAGACCAATGAAGTTCAGGTGGAAATTGAACAGAAAGAGTACAGACGAGAGGCCTTGCTGAAGAACATGAACAACATGTGTGAGGAGCTTCTCTACGAGAAATATAGGTAAAACAGATTTGTACGAGGTATTCAACTGGAAATTTACATTGATATGATCAATATGTTGACCAGGACTGCGGAGGTTGGTCTTTCCATGCATTTCCTGGTAAATGTGGTGTAAAGAACATCTTGCACATCTTTTTACAGTTTAGATGGGGCCACAAAAAGGAGATGGCAAAGGCATTCTTATCTACAGTTGGTATTATACGATTATATAAATATTTTGGAGCCATCAAGTCAATTAATATGTGTAAAATATTACTCCAAACATAAGGTTTACGTGAGTTTTAACGAAAGCATATCAAATTAACTTTGCTAGCAAGGCTTCATTTACACATTTGAAATTTACTAACAAAACAAGATAAAAAAACAAAAAAAAATTCACTCTCATCAATTAACTTCGTTCAATACTTACTGTAGTGCAATCGTGGTAGTATGAGAGTCCTAAAATTGATTCAAATTATCCGACAATATAATGTCACACTGGTTCCTTTACCCGAACAGATTTCTATCGTTCCCAATGTAAATATCTATACACAAGCATTTTATCTTCTGTTTTCATCAATGTTTAAAAATGTCCAACTATTTCATCGATCTTTGCAATTTAAGAAATTTATTCATGGATTATTGATATCTACTTTCCTTAAAGCAGTAACACCCTTACCAGTATAGTAGTAGATCTGTAACGTTTTAACCAAATGTTCAGTTAACAAAGGAGAAATCGATATCACCTTTCAAGTTACCAATATGAGCGTCTTTAGAGCCAATATCTTGCTGTACTGAGCACAGGATATTGAAGGAGAAAAGTTCTCCCTGTAATAACAATTTAATCTAAAGGGCTCGGAAGAAATGTACCTGCGTAGTGTGTAGGGAATTCATAATGGTTGCCCGTTGTAGAAATCTTCTTGCTAAATTACTACCTGACTAACTTCTTAAACAGATACAAACACAACTTGTACCACAGTTACTTACTGCATTATTATAACAAATTAAGGTCTCGATCGGCTAAACAGCAGAGCTCAAAAGCCACGTTAAATGGAAGCTCATAATGCCGAACTGTATTAGAATAACCATCGTTGTTCTTTTACAGTGAGATCAGTGATAGTCTCCGGGAGTTAAAAATGAGATTGCCGTTCATACAACGTGCCTTGGCCAATGTGCGTTACAAACTGACGTGGATAGGAGAACAAAAGGTCAAGCTAAAGGCATCCTACAAAGAATTCACGGACGTTCAAGATGAAATGGAACGCGAGAACCAAATGAAGGTAAGCACAAATAACAGGCGGCTTAGTGACAATGGTACCCTCACAACAGTTACTATCAATGTTAGAAAAGGTTGTGGAATTACTACAGTAAACCCTGTAAAGAGCTTCTTATTTGAACGTCTCTTTGATCCTAAACATATCGAATCCTTTACGGGAATAGTGAGATTTCTACAGAGGAAGTCTGTTTCAACCGGATTGACATTTACGTCCTGGATTTGAATCCAGGATCAAGAGATTGGACGACATACACTGGATGCAGCTGCCCAGGATTAATCACACCTTTTCCAGAGGGATTCCATGTATGGCTACTGATAAATTTACACTGCATTAACATATCCTTATATTGAACATATCAGTCATGATCTGTCTATGTATTTGGCATTGACATACAGACGGGTAGGCCACAAAGTATAGTATAAGGTTCGTAACATCAAAAATGTCAGGTTCCTACAGTCCCCTGTCTGACAAATTATTGAACTCTACTGGTCCGTATCATTAAATATTACACGAAGTATGAACATCTGAAGATAAGGCAAAGAACATGATTTCATACCCATAAGTAGAAATTTCCCCCTTGGGACCGCATTTATCCACATTCAGTTGTATTTAACCTTCTAGGTAACCTGGAAACCTATGTTTCAAATTATTCATAAAAGATCAGTTAACATTTATGTATACATCTGAACAGTGAAACTGCAGATCAATTGCAAGCAACAGTTTTGCTTCACGTTCGAACTGAGACTGCTGGAAACGTTATACTGTCAACTATAACAAAACTGGGGGGAAAATCTCAACAGTCAAGTTTACAAATCTTAATAATTAAGTTTAGATTAGTAATTGAAATGATGCCCCATCACTGATATACCATTATTGTGTATTCAATGTTGTGTTATTCTTTGAAATTCAAGTGTAATTGCTTCATAAAGTATTCTCCATAAACTTTGTATGTAAACAAAGGGAAGCCATTTTGATTTAATGCTACACTGCTTTTTTATTTTTTAATATCCAAAGTTATTATGGACAAAATTCATTTGAATAGCATACTTTGTTATTCTCTTAATTTTCATTAATATATTTCACTTAGCAATAGGGCATTATACAATTAGAAAAAAGAACTTTATTTTTCCAACATTGTTCTCAGATTTGTTACAGTAGACAGTATGTTGTTTACAGAAAATCAGTTCGAACACCGTGAGTTTGTAAACGACTGCGCCAACAGCACCTAACAGAATCTATTCACTGGCAAACCAAAATTAATTTACTTCGACAGCAACATATGACAGATTGACACAAATCCCACATGGATGGTACAATAGACGAAAAGTAATTTCATTAAGTGGATTACATGGATTATACAAAGCAATGATTAAATGCAAATGAACCCGCATTTGAATTACACAATTCACAGGAGTACACAGTTATTCATCTGACCAAAAATGGATGAACTTCGCAACAACAAGGCTGGCCGTTGAGGAAAACATAAATATAATCGGCAGGGCAAATGTTCTTTTGAGTTATACACTAATTGTAATGTACTCGTTGTACAAGCTGTTATTTAATCAACTTAAATGCACTGTATGACTCGCATGTTATTAACATCTTTAAATGGCATCATGACTGTATATTTGCAATGGTTTTCTCATTGTAAAATATGCCTCCTATATAAACACTTTTTTATTTATCAGGTGTCATGCATTCTTCTGAAAGGTCGAAATCTTGGAATATTATAGGCTCTGACACTCATTTTCTTCCATTTTGCAGATGGAGAAGGATATAGAATTGAATGCCATAATGGAGACACTAGATTTAGCACGGCAGATTCACCTCTACAAATCCACTCCCGATGCTATGGAGAAAATCTTCTACGAACAACCTGTCCTTGTCAATAATACAAGACTTCCAGGCATGAGAGGCAAAGACGGTGGGTCAAATTTTATCTCGATGTCTGCCTATTGCTGATAAAGTACATTTAATATTACCTAGCAAATCCACAAAGCTGCTTCCAATCTATTCCTCTTGCTCCTTACTTTGGGAATTCCATATAAGGGATTGCTTTGGTATCAAGGGATGTACTGTTTACTAAGATTGGTGCATTATTAGTACCTTACTGTTCAGCCAAAACGTTTAACTCGTAATTACACACGAACATACGGAAGTCCACATCCACAACAAGCTTTTTACCAATGGGATAGTTTGTTTTGCTGTTTCTGGGATAACGTCTAGTCATCGCAATCAGCAAAGGCAAAATTAAATCGTGTCTGAATTATCCAAGGGCAATGAATAACGACAATACTAAAAATAAATAGTCTTTAGTTGGGATAAATCAAAGGCGTATCCAGGATTTCCGATGGGAGAATGCACACTTTAAAGGGGAAGAGGCACGGCATCAGGTTTCGCATATAAAATCTGCGAAAACTGCACCAGTGAGTATAAAAAAAAATGTGGACGCCCCCTTGATATCCGCCAGTAGCTGTGTTATCAAATATTTTATAATTGCAGATCCATTTGAGCGGGCCTGCGCCGTGGTGTACGAGGAGCTCCGTGACGACTGGGCGGCTCTGTACCGCTGTCTGCCGTGGCATCCACCGAGGGGTGAAGTCACGCTAGACAGGGAGATTGAGGAATTCGCAGTTTCCGCCTCGAGAATCGGTTCTAAGGTACAAAACACATCACTCATTTGTTTAATCCACCTTAACGCACAGTATCACATTTCTTATTTTCTGTAAACGAAACAAAATACAATGTATAATCCAGGGTCTGGCGCAAACAATATATTATACTGTCTTACAATTTGAATAATGTCAGTAAATTATTTACCTTTCATGTATGTGCAATGTTAACTTGAATAACAAATTGGTAATTAAACCAAATAATATAGGATTTTCTTATGAAACATTTGAAAGATATTTTTCACTATAAATTAACAAGCTGAAAGACATTTCATAAATCTAATAAACTTATACCAGTTTGCACCATGGCGACTGATCTCGGGACATGATGTGTAACCTACTGTTAATTTAACAATAGAAAAAATGATTAGTTTTGTCTATTTCCAATGTAGGATACAGCTAGACGTGTGCTACACCGATGGAGACGATTCCATACCCGTGCCAAACTAGAAGACTTAAAGGAAGGACTCTGTCTAGCCAAGAGACCAGATATCATAGAGAAGATTGAGCAGCAACTCAATCCACCAGAAGCCGAAGAAACACCTCCTGAGGAACCGGTGAATAGCTTCCTTGAACCTGATCTCTTACCATATCTGAAGGAAGTAGAGAGGTTCGACGAGTTACGAGCTAGTGGAAAGCTTTGATGATAGATTTTTACTAGTTCTTAATCTTTAGCCTATACAATGTTCAATCTCTTAGCCGGAGCTTTCCGATTTACTAAATACTAGTTACGTTTATATCTATTCAGATATCCATATTTGATGATGTTGTTTGCTTTGAACGACTGAATTAAAATGCAATACTCCGCGCATATCAAGATACTTTGAACAACATCGTTTAAGTCTTCTTTGTTACGTTAATACCGTTTAACTCAATGACAATTATGGCAGTATCGTTATTTAGGAATTTATAGAAAATGATTAGTAAAAATACATACTGTGCCAACTTTTCCGTAGCACCAAACGACATTACTAATGAAGGTAAAATGTGATGTTACGTCTGTGGATATCTCACTAACCCATAGGACTTTCAAGTAATATAATAACTTTAACAGGACATCAGAGTATCAAGATAAGGTAGGAAAGCTGAAATAGAATATTGATAGTTAATTAAACCTCTGATATATCTTACAAGGATTTTTCCTACATATCCCAAATAACGCATCAAGATCTTTTTTCCTTTTCTCTTTTTTTCCTTTTTATGATATCTATCCTTTTTTAAATTCACGACCCTGATCGAAGGATCACTTTTCTGCTATTCAAACAATTTTAAATTAGTTTTCCTGACAGTACCTGTAAATACATGCAGTGATCAGTTTCATTTTCACTATTCGTTACTAAATGTGATCCCCACATGATTTTAACAGAAAGTCGATTCCATTTATTTCATGGAAAAATAATGTGTAGATATTCGATAGTCACTATCTAAAAGTATACATGTATTTATGTTCCAAATTATAAAAGTATTTATTTCTTTAATTATTGATGCACAAAGTATTAACTATGTTTAAATCTAATTCATCAAGGGCACATATCAAAATAGCTTTATAATGTAAAGATACATCGTTTGAAGACAATAAATTGCGATAAGTTTAAATTGACAAGCTTGCAATGTATGTATTTCGGTTATGCCGTTGCCAAGTTGTTGCTGTTGACGATTGAAATAGTTTGGACATTTTATGTTGTTGTTATATTGAAAAAATGCTACAGTTTGACAGTTAAAGTGGGGCTGTTATGAATTACAAAACGTAGCTTTTACTTGAAATACTTATTGTAGCTGAATTGTTATTTTCAATCATTGAAAATCCGTGATAAAAAGCAAAGGCTGTGTTTTCACCTGCACAAAGTTTACATAAAAGTAGATATTAATTAATGCAGCTTCAGTATTCTTGGTAAATATAACTGTTCACTTATTCATACAATAAACATTGGTGAATGTTTGGGGGTTTTTTTGTCACAGAAAATTGGCAAATATTATCATACGTTGTTGAAAGAAAACATCAATAACAAAGCAATTTTTATTTCCGAAAGTTTCACCGAGAAATATTGAAAGAACCTCGCACAAAAAATGACAAAATTTTCGATTGTATTAATAATTTAGATGCATTATCTTCCAAATAGTGTGGAAAAACCACTTTCAAAATATTTAACACAGAAGATAGTGGTTATATTGCTCAAAAGAAGTACCCAGTTTTATCACTTTTATTTCGTTACCATTGCTAGATGTCGGATACAAATGTTTCATATAGTACAAGTTGAATCTCACTTAGTGCTTTCATATCATTGGATCTAATCAACCTTTTCTTACTTGTACTTCTCCCATCAACAACAGTAAATACAACAACATTTTCCTTCAACCCACGTGAAAGTTTGTACATTACTTGATTTAATTGTTAAAAATATTTGGGGTGAAAGTAGCTTGTTATGGTGTTATCAAATTTGAAACGTTACAAATCATAAATAAATCCATAAGTTTAAATTGACGTAAAGTCAGATCGTTAACGCGTTTAACTAAGTCTATTTCACAATGAAATGATATATTTTCAAATAAAATGTTGACCAAACATTGTCTTTACAAAGCTTTTGCGGCATTACCAAATACTACATCTAAATATCAATCAAGATTAATGTATTTGCTCAAACCAGAAATATATTTACAGTTAATGTGTAAATTATAGCTTTAAAAGTAGAGCTGTCATCGAATGTAGTTTATCCATTCGAAATTTGAAAGTATTCTTTTCGATCGATATTCGAATATATCTGTTTTTATTTCACTCTGTTACCATCATTACGCTATTAAAATTTGCAGGTCACGGACAGGTTTCACATAAGAATGAAACGTATTTGGTGCCCTATATTCCAAACATTTCCATCTTCTTTGTATAAAAATGAAAATATTTACTGTGATCAAAGCATTAATTTTTCTTAATGATTTAGATGTAGACAGAAAAATAGATTCAAATATTTGAAACTTAATTTCAAACATTTGAAAGTGAAGAAAACTTTCGTATAAAAACGAATTCGAATATCGGATGGCAGATCTATTTAAAAGCATACCATTTCAGTGTAAATATTTTATCCATGTAGAAATAAATATATTTTCTTACATAAACTATCAATACTTTTATTTCAATACCGATTATCTAACCATCATGGACAAAATGTAAATACAACGAGATGAAATACAATCATTATTCTGTTACAAAGGCGAAGTCGTGATGACATGTTGGACGGCAACAGTAAGTGTATGGACATTCATTTCAAAACATTATCACATGGGTTGTACCCGGAAACAAATTTGTAGCTTTTGGCGATTAATCCGACCCGTTAAGATTCGCTCCTAGTACATGTGCATAAAATTTCCACTTTTGCTCCAAATTGTGTAAACACAACTTTGAAAGAGGAAATCAAAGACAAAAATTCGAATATAACACAAAATAAACATTGACGAAGATGCCAGTCATGACATGGAAACAGATTTACATGAATATTTGGCCTGGAAATGAACATTGATATGATCAATATTCTGACTGTGATCACATTTAGACTTTGCGCATATTTTATTCCGGACTGTGTCTCTTAGGTAAATGTTTCAAAATTGACTTCCTCAAGGTCAAATAATGTGAGCATAGGTGATGGTTATGAAACATTTCAAATGTCTCGATACCTTTCGCATCACAGTATATTTCTTTCACTGATCATAAACAAAGCGATACAAAGTCTCATTGGTACCGAGACTTTGTAAGGGTAATAATAGCGTTCTGTGTAGTATCCCTTTGTTAACAAGTACATAACAACATATCTACTTGTATATCTTTATTCCAGTGCACCCCAAGCCCCCTAAAACTACCAATCATTTAAGGATACCGTATTTGTCAGGTGGGTGCTTTACAAAGAGTCCCACAGTGGCCTAAGTGGCACTACCGGTCTATCCTCATGTATGAGCCTTGTAATATATTATTTATGTGACACATTTGTTGCAAAATGGTAAAGCTGATTTCTCGGTAATTATTTAATAATGTACAGACATTAAAATATATTAATCGTGAAGTCAAAGTAGTCAAGCGTCTGAAGGGGCAAACAAGCGAAAATGATTGAAAATCTTACCTCTCCGTACCTTTAAAGATCAAGGACCTACTGTTGAGATGAGAACTTATACGTTTGGAGTAAAACAACAACCATGTTATTGCATAGTTTACAACTGACCTTTTAGGAGCCAAATTAGTCAAATGAGATGAATCCCTAAAAGCGATTTGATGGGTTATTATTATTTCCACTGAGTGCAACACATCAAAGAGATCTATGCATGAGAAGTTCTGATGCGCTTTCAACCCAGCTAGCTTTGAACGAGAATTAGTCTTAATGGAAACTAAACCAATTATTAACAACTGAGTACCATAAAATTTGTTCCTTGTAAGCACAATGAATAATTTTCTTGCTTTAGAAGACTGGATACGTACTAGACTGTCTGTAGAGCTCTCAACCCATTTGTACTTGTGCTGTATCTGTACAAGTAGGAAGATATTGGAAATTTAAAAAATTCGGCTCTATGATTTACCACTATTGCTGGAAGTTTCCTTACTTGCATGTAAACACAAGTAATACTATTACTCGATCATTAAAATATTTCATTACATGTGGAAAAATTAGGCTGAACAATATCGTGAATCTGTTGAAACACAACAATGGCAATTCTTTCAAAACTGTTCCCGACAACATGTTTGTCTTCATGCAAGTGGAGGTCTCAAAAGTTCTGCTTGTAAATTAAGAAAAATCCGCTGGAGCTTACAAGTTCTCAGATGTTTTAATAGCACATTGACAAAAAGAAAAAATCCCTCTAAATCTATTAACAAGAAGTCTACTGTGGAAAGTTTACGTTAGAGATATGTGTTCAGAGTCAGATTTGAACTGGGATTATGAGATTAAAGTCTGCATTGACGCAGCTGTTCATGTATAATAGCGGTTCTACATATGGGGATCAATACATAGCCAGTGGCACTTTCATCAGTTTAACCTAATGTGAAATATTGGAAGTAGCAGACCCCTATCCAATTGCATTTGCAGCCCATGTCCCTCTGGTCTGCTGCTTTGTCATTGATAATAGTTATAATGTAAATCAACTGTCTGGAATGAACCTGTGCTCTCATGAAATGTTGAAAACTTGAGATGTTTTTCGCAGTATACATACGAATGAACTGGAAACAAACTTAGTTCACCAAGATCGTGTTCGAAAAGAAACGATTTCTGCAATTGAAGGATATGCCAACGTAAATCCATGTTCAATTTATGCAGCTTGCATCTGGAACTGTGCAATAGAAGCATATTCACTGGTATTTGCACTTGTTCATAGGATATTTTCTCTGAAAGAAACTATAAATTATAGCTGCTCAACCAAATTTTCCAAAGTTCCCAGAATTATTTAACAGGAATTGTACCATTTTACAGGAATTAGGCACTCATCGTCTATTGCAATTTTATGTTTTGTCCTGTGCAACTGACATGGAATGAAATACTGGGATAAACAGTTACTGTACATAGAAAGTGCATTTTAGAATCTAACCTTTAATGCTACTAAGGTATAATACTATGAACAAAAGTACATTTATGAAATTACCAATATGTCCCTCAAAGGAACTCTGTGCACATGTGCAACATCAACAGTTTATAATTAATACGCATTTAATTATAGGCTTAAAAGCAATTGCAGACCAAGTTTTTAAACAAGTACTTTTAAATGAATGATAAAATTGAACTTTTCTTTCACATGTGACCCTTGCGTTCACAATTCACGTTGTTTGATGTGACTGTATGAAAGGTATAAATTTAACTGTTCAATTAAAAGGACATGCGAGTATGGTTAACCGTAACCTTCTCACCAACACCAAGAATTTAAGATCAATCATCTGTGTTTAAAAAAAACCCTTAAGACTAATAATGCCCTCAACAGTATAATAGTCAGTGCAAGGTTAATGATGGCCTGGCTGTTTGGTGGGGGATCACTAACTTTCGGTGCGCTGATGCAGTGAAGCCTGTTAGCGCAAACGAGCAAGGTATGCAGTCTTAAAACAGTATTATTTGTACATATTAAATTTCCAAACAAAAATATTGGTAAATGAATACCTTATAAAAACTTGGATGGAAACAGTAATAATTCAATAGACTGCACTTGGAGAAGAAGGAGATGAAAAGCAGTACAAATACTGGTTTCAAAAGAGTAATAATTCAGGTAAGTGCGTCATAATGACCTTGTACCGTTTCATTCAGGAAGAAAGAGGTCGTCGACAGATTACGCCGAAAGATCAAAGTAGTAATACGGTTATTGAGTGAGATGAATATCTACAAACAGTTGTTTCCACTTTTGATCAGTAGGTACAGCGTATTATAACCGTTAATTGTGACACTTTCCCTTGGTCACTCCAAAATAATCATAGGAAGCCGTACGCCTACATTTTCCAACGAACAATGAAAGAAAAGAGATATTTACTTAGACCATTTCATTCAATCAGAATTATTACCAATCACCACATACAAGCTTACTTCTAATCCTAGTCAGCCCCTGAATTTTTTATCAATGGGGAGGTTTAAGAACAAAAGAATTACACACTGTGGTATTCATACGCACAAAGGAACAACGCGGAATTCTGTTGTTCTTTAACTGATTTAAATTGCAAAAATCAGGGCACTATCTGCATTGTGAGAAGATCTAAGAACGTTTTCAATAGTTGCCTAACAATTGAATACGGTACGGTACTCCTTTTAAAGTTTACTTAAACGAATACATTACTAAAAGAGCCTAAAAAGTAGAGCAACACGACATAGACGTGCTTAGCTAGAAAATCATTTACATCTTCTAGAAATCATCAAAATTACTGTTATTGTGAGTAACATGGTCTGTAAACCTTTTGCGTTGACAATTCACCTCCAGAAGCACTCTGCTGAATGGTTTACAATTTTCTATGAGCAGACATGTCATCTTCAATGGCAAAACATTGTCGAGTTAGAAGACAGACAATCAGCAAATGGAATCTAGCTTTCTGTCTCTGGTAAATAGAGGCACAAAGTTTTTGTCTTTTTAAAAGCAATGCTGATCTGGAGATTTTCTCAAATACTTTTTTTCGGAGGAAATCCTTTGCTTAATTGCAGTCAAATTTCCAAAATACGTTTTATAATATGAAAGGATTATTTTTGTCGCTTTTACATGGTATTTATTCCAAATGAGCGAAATGAAAAAAGGTTCCCCACTTTTTCCACTTCTTCTACATGTACTTTATTTCATTTTACTCATTTTATTTATTTATCATTGCAATTTTGCCTAACATACTTGTTCTACATTTTGCAAGATATTGGTCTGGACTTCATTAACCATGCTCTGTAAAAAGACACCTGTGATATTTTCAACAAGAAGCAAGTGTCTACCTCTTTTATGTATAGGTGTCCCAAATGTCGTTTAGATAATTGCACGACTGCATCAAAAATCTGTGATGCGTTGTAATTGTCGGCAGCACTTCACGGCTGGCACTCAGGCAGACTCAATGCAGCTTCGTTAATCTTGTGTACGGTGGGACAAGCTTTGCTTTAATGGGGTTTTTTTAATTCAAGCCATCTTAGACTTATTACGGCTTAAAATAGCTCGGTTCGTCCTTCAACAGCCATAATTGTGTATTCTCACCAACCAGGAATTTAAGGTCTGCGATACACCGAACAATTTAATGGCTTTTGATCAGAATAGCTTGCGACAGAAAACTAGTTTTTCGTAATGTATTTTTGTCATTTCAACTAGAGGAGGGTGAAAATTGTACAATCAAACAAAAATGAGAAACATCATCTAGTTTCTTTATCTTACCTTATCAATTTTAAATCAAATACAATCTTTGATTCGAGGCGATTATGTAGCAATGTCTCTGGTCAGCAATAAAGTACCACTACCTTCTGATAAATACCTTACTGTAGAACAACATTCAGCACAAACCAAAGGAATATCATAAACAGGAAACCGCTTTCTCACGGAGATTAAACACGACAATCCTGAGATCAATCTACATTTTGACGCAGATGCTACTGTAAAATAGCAGAACTGTATATGGGAGTCAATAAATGGCCGGTGGGACTGTCATTAGCTTAATCTAATGTGAAATATTAGGAGTAAACAGGTCATCTGTCCAGATCTGCCTTATTAGTCTATCACGCTTTGCGTTGATAGACTACTGTGAACGGAAAGGTGGTTTTGCTATTGAGGTAAAACTGGGCGTACAGACCCCCCCCCCCAGCTGAGGTGGCATCAGGTCCAACTGCAGATGGACCCCCCCACCCCAAATATTCTACATCATGGACAGTTAGTCTGCATGTATATGATGCCATTTATTGTGGCACTAATAG
>JBCAUI010364293.1:0-14796 GCA_038406195.1 Haplosyllis anthogorgicola | reverse complement strand
AATCTGACTCAAAACTACTATTTTTGCTCCCCAAACTGATTTATTTCAATGATTGACCATGACCTAATTAAAACCAACTACAGTAGAACCTGTTTTGAACGACACCTGTTTTGAGCGACATCTTGTCCTTTACGACTTTTTCCACAGAAGTAACATGGTTTAGGCCAGTTTAAATGCCCCTGCATTGAGCGACATCCTGCCTTTTACGACACTTTTGGATTGGAAAAGGTTGCTGTCGCTCAAAAAAGGTTCTACTGTATTCGGTTTTATAATTTTCATAACCGAATTTGAGAAATAAAACCGGCAGAACCAAATACGGGTACAGAAACGCATCTCTAATATTAAGTGTATAATTTCCATAGCCTACTATTTGAATAAATTTAATCACAGTTCCATTACTTTCCCGGTATTGTACCGACAATATCTCTAGTGGAAAACATTCAGGACTTTCCAGGTTTGCAGTTCGACTACAGACCGGCGAAAGTGCCTGACGACAGGTAAGAAAAAAACATGCAGGTGCATTGAATGTGTATTGTTATCTTCAAACTGTATTCAACAGTCCAAACGTTCTAATCTTTCTTTATTCGTTCTGAGGTTGGAATGCCATGGGACAATTTTACACAATTACCATTGCTGGTAAGTATTTGCGAAAAATAAATGAAATATAAATTTCAGGCAAACAATATTGATCTTTCCAAAGACATTGTAGTTATCATTTACTTTTTACGGAGTTAGTTGCAACAAATATTCTACAGACAAGCTAGCAACAATCAAACCTTGTGTGTATTGCAAATGTTTCCCAGACTTCCGCTACAGGAATAATGACCGAAGAAATTGGCGTAGTTGGCAGAACCCAACGGTCGGGTTAAAGTCCATGGTTTTGCAACCTTGGCCGAGGTCGTGGTTGACTACAAGAGCGTTTATTTTAACTAACAAGTTTGGAAACAGAGATGAGCACATTACTGAAAGTCTGAAGTGGCTTCACATCTGGTAAGTCGGGATTATTGCTGCATCAGAATAAGGAGTCTACTCGTATTTACATACGTATCATGTAGTCCAACTTCTTATACCAATGAATTAACCCTTCCGCCGCCTATGTTGACTATAGTCAATAAACATCCCTACCCAAAAAGTTTACTTTTAGCATACCCCTCCACCCCAAACTGTACACAATAAATTTATCCCTCTATGTGCCACCTTTGACAATATCCATATACATATAAAAAATTAGAACTTTATCTCTCTATGCCTCCCACAACTTCTGTCCCTCATGACAATATACACAATAGCTTGCCCCTCAGCCCTTCTTTTGACATTTCTCACTCAGCTAGTGTAAAAATAGTGCAAAGTATTCCTTTATTCTCTGACCTTCCTCAAGGGACAAACAGTGTGCACTTGCATGTTACACCACTGTACGACCTAATTAGGTAAAAAAAAGTTACTTTAAATGGCATATCTAAGTAAATCACCACTTTAAATCCGCTTTTAGACCTAATCACCCAAAAAATGTTACTTTAAATGGAATATCTAAGGAAATTGTCACTTTAAGCTGACTTTGAGACCTAATTGTGCATAAATAATTACTTTGAATGGGATATGTAAGTAAATTGTCACTTTAAATCCACTTTTACAGCTAAGGCCAGGCTTTTTTTATTTGTTGGATTACATATCAATGGAAGAAATTTTTGAGAGCGGTGATCAGAAAAAAAATAAAAATAAAAATAGACTTTGAGGTACATTTTGGTCATTTTGATTAAAATTCACAAAATTGATGAACAATATTTCCAAACCAGTGGCGGATCCAGGATTTCTTGTAGGGGGGCGCCAACCGTGGGGCACCCCAATTTTAGTGCAAAAATCCCCAAAAACTGCATGAAAATGAAGAAATTTTGGCCTGTAGGGGGGGTGTGCCTCCTGTGCCCCCATTAGATCCGCCAATGCAAACGATGTTTGTCGAAGTGACGGAAAGTGACAACTTTGTATTATATGGGCTCTGATTCTTTTCTTTTTTTTTTATTTCTTGATTTCTGAGAGCAGCGGGAAACGTAATCCAACAAATAAAAAATGTCTGGCCTAAACTCAAAATTTTTTTTTGATTGCTGTTTACTTTTATCATTTTTAATGGGTTTTGGTTGCGGGAGTTTGCATTTGGGGCAATGCAACGGCTTTGCAACCTACTGGATTGTCTAGTTTACCTTTTTTATTTAATAATTTATATTTCCTATCTCTTATCAAAACGTAATTGCCATTTGTGTCTAAAATTATTCTATTTATTCCAGGACCATTCTCCATTCTTTTCTTCTTCTTTCAGGTTATTTTTTAACGTTTCACAACCCTCTGCCAAGACCGGTCTTCATTCTTATGTATTTGCTTTATTCTGTTAGGTCCATGTTGTGCATGTAGCTTTGGTTTGATTGTTATTTGTGGCTTTTATTATTATTATTATTATTATTATTATTATTATTATTATTATTATTATTATTACAAACTACACACAAAGTTTTTAAAGTGAAATTCATAGATCACAATATTCTGAAATTTTGTTCCGAGGTTTAAATGGCGTAGGGCCAATTTGAGCATACCACCACTGTTGGTAAGTATCAATTTCATATAAACGAAATATTAATTTTAGGTAAACAATCATTATCTCGTTTTTCACAGCGTTCGATGTTGCAACATTCTACAAACATTGCCAGTAACCGAAGCGTTTCGTCTTTGGATTCAAAAGACGTGTAGTTTATATACACTGTAGTGCACCAATGCGTTGCATGATCTTGTTTATTCCTTATTTCAACAGACCGATGTACCTATCATTCATTATTTGTTAGAACAGATTTTATGCAGTTATTCTTAATTTTTCTTAGGGATGAGGAGTTTCTTTATATTTCATTTGCATGAAAACTTTTTGTCGTGAAGGTCAAGTGATAGCTAAGAGTCATTTCCACCCTCCAGCCCTTAACTGATATACCGTGTGCGGTATTACTTCCTGTCTGGACTGAAACAATGGTCGGAAAAGTACAAATGATCTTTCTCCCCATTACATTACATCAGGGAACAATTTTATTCTGTTACATTAAGTATTTACAGGTATTTTCTGTTCTTGTACAAGTGCGCAGGCTCGCTGTGGTAATTTTCTTCCCCGACCTTTTCAGAACAAGGCTGTAATTTTTTCCTCTCTTAATTACGTGTATTTTCTTGTTCAACCTATGTCTCAGGGTTAGATATTCATATTATTACACGTACACAACCATCTTATTTGCTTATTTTTACATATCTTGACTTTATTAAGATTTTGTCGACAGTTTATTCTTGCGCCAATGAAATGAAGTTTGCTTTGGAAAAGACCTCGTAACTTGCCCAATTTGGATGCAAGCTTTCCAGCTAATTTAAGGAGGGTTTTGCAGTCGTAACTCGCCCTTTGTTACTTTGTTCTGAAAATGGTTTGAGTTTCTTATTTCTGTGCTGCAGTACAAGTACAGACCGAGCAAAAGAGCGAGAGAAAGCCTCCTCTACTAGCTGCAATAATAAATCAGTGGGCAACCGTGTCTAACACAGATCCAGGCCTGGCGACAGTGGGCTATACATCTAGTACGTGCATAATTTCCAAAGCCTACTATTTGAATAAATTTAATCACAATTCCATTACTTTCCCGGCATTGTACCGACGATCTCTCGAGTGGAAAACATTCGCGACTGTCCAGGCGAGCCGATCTCGCAGTTTTAGTTTATTCTGTTTGGACTATGCAGTGCTTGAGTATTCATTATATACGAGGGGTCGCACTAAGAATTTAATTCCACTTGACAGTCTGGGCGAGTAGGTCAGGAAAGTTACTCGCCTGGAAAAATTTTCACTTGCCCGGACGGATTGACATTTGCACAACTGAGTGTGAGCAAAAAATAATGAAATGATTGAGATTTCAGCACTTTTCCAAGTTTAAGAATTGTTGCATGTACATATCTAAAAGGCAAGATAGAATACAAGACAAGATATAATACAAGACAAGAAAGTACACACCCAAATTTGTGTTGCCCAATTGGTCAAATGATTATCTGAGTGCGTCATTGAAATTCCCCAAGATGGGTGGTAATCTGAAATGTCCACTAGCCCATCCGGGCGAGTACTTTCCAAAATCCACTCGCCCGGAGCTAAAATCAACCAGCCACGGGCGAGCGGGCGAGTGCTAATGCGACCCCTGTGTACATTCATTACTCATTATACCAATGAATTATTCTTATTATCTAGCCAGTTACCAAGTTATTCTAGTCTGGTTCCCCTATTTATTTCTTAATATTTTCTCAAATTTTTAGGTCTAAACAGAATAGTTTCTTTATCTTGAATTTGTTGCGATTTTTTTTTCACCGTTTGTTTTGCAATACATGTACAGTATCTCTTCTCTCACAAATTAGTTTTACACTCAAACTTTAACGTTAACCATTTATTTCTACCACTTGCTTCTGTTTTTATTCTGCTTTTTATTTCATTCATTACTTTTCCTGTTTTTACCATTTACTGTCTCTCAATAAAATATACTTGCCAATACCTGTTAAAGGTACGAGATATTTTTGCATAAATGTAATTTTTATCTATTCAGCTCCATTCTCCTTTGTTTTTCCTTTGGATTAATATTTACTTATATGTATCTCGATTTGGCTTCATTCATATTAAGTGTATAATTTCCAAAGCCTACTATTGGAATAAATTTTATCACAATTCCATTACTTTCCTGTCATCATACCGACAATATCTCGAGTGGAAAACATTCAGGACTTTCCAGGTTTACAGTTCGGTTAAAGACCGGCGAAAGTGCCAGATGATATTCCGACTGCGGGAAAGAAAAAAAGAATGTAGGTGCATTGAATGCGTATTGTCATCTCCAAACTGTACTCAACAGTCCAAACGTTCTAAGTTGTGAGCCAACACTTCACTTGCCATTTTCCCCAGCAACAACGAAATGTCACTCATTTTATACTTTTATTCGAATTGTTTCAACAAATCAATAACAAACATTTCCTATTACCATTTCAGCCTTAGTGTTAAACGAGTTAGATAGCGGCATTATGACACAAAAGCTAAACCCATATCACTAAAGATTCTCACAAACGTAAACAACATAATAAGGAATGCAAAGTTAATCGCCTGATCAAACGCCAGTTACTTCAGACATCGACATGTTTGCGTACTGAATTATGTGATATACACTACAATGCTCCATGACAGAGCAATCTACTCTACCTTATTTACTAAAATACTGTAACCATGGTCATGAGGAACCGGGTTACAGCAGACAAACAAAACAAAGGATGATCGATGTAAACCATGTTAAAAATGTAAGTTCGTATAAAATGTAGTGAAATATACAAAACTACTTTAAAGAGTCATACCACAGCCTTGTTAATGAAATTAATCAAAGTTCACCTGATTTCACAGGCACTTAAAAACTATTATATCACACTGATCGTAAACGGTTCCACTGTAATGAATAAGAGGCTACAGTTCATCATGTATCCTTTCCAATACATCATTGTCCATAAGATCAAACAACTCGGGAAAAGTCTGAGCAACCCTCAGCAAATCCAACTCATATACCTCCTCCCATGTTAACACCATATCATGATCTTTGTCCACAAGGCCAAACATCTGCAAAGGAAACTCATTATTCTAGTGTGTGCAACACCGTACAGGATCCCAACATTTTTACACAAACTAAAGAGCATTTGTACCTCCTGAAATCCTAATTGCCTACTTCATTGTAACAGTAAAGAACAAGCCCTTCGATTCACGCAATCAAAATGACTGCACACGGTTCATCACAAAACTTACTAACCTGCTGTATATCTTCCGAACGCAAATGTCGAGACCAGACTGCTTTCACGTCTTCTGGAGTAATTTCTTTCCGACCTTCCAGGTGAGCAAACATCTCCAATCTAGAAATAACGAATATTCCCCAACGGCAAGCTTAATTCTGTATCGAAGAATTCATTCCCATGTGTCACTGTACATGACACAAGTAACAGTAACACAAGCAGGCCACAAAACATTATCAATGGTTGTAAATCACGTTTAAAGTTTACGCAGGTAATATGGCGTCCCTCTTTCTCTTACTATAGTGTTCGTCTTCCCCTCACGCCAGCACTTACCTTAACGTTTCAATTGTTTCTTGGCCAGATAAAAAAGTATTTTCAAGTGAGACGTGGTCTTGCTTCGGTGGATTAAGTTTACAGTCGGTTTGGTTAAACCACATTATATGATTGAACCATAAATTTGCTGCAAGATTTCGAGTATCGGACGATTTCACGGCATGAAACCACCTGAAATATTAAACCAAAGTTAAATGGACTGTCATTAACAAAAAGTATTTCACTGCATACTGCTGTTTCATATTGTCAACTTCTGTGGTAAAAGCAAATATTACGGACTCCGTACTCAAGTTTGTGAATTTCAATAAAAATGCCAAACTATGCATCATGTACAGCAAACAACCTTTACATTAAAATTAATCCTTTTCTTTACACAGAGATATTGAAATGAACCATGAATTATATGCTACATATGAATTACATTAATGTAAATACCGATAGAAGCTTGAATTGTGGTGATGACGTGTTTATTTATGAAAATATGCCGAGACTTGGGATAAAAAAATGGGGCGCGTCATCCAGTAAAACGGAAATTTAAATTAAATAGGAATAATTTCTTCAGATACCATTAACACTAATTTATGTCATGTACCTGGTGGGAATAAACAAACAATCTCCTTTCAACATTGTAGCGGACCACCAAGGCATGGACCTGAAGTGTGGAAATTCCTTCAGATCCACAGATTCTACATCTAGCCGACTATATCCACCATCATTTACCCATCCATCCGCTTCTACATCTTCGTAGTATTTCTGTTTAGATGTTAATAAAAGTATAGACTGTAGCGGTGATCGCAAATTGAGATTTACGGGAAATGCCTTTCGTAGACAAAAAACTATGCACGTGTCATGTCCTATTTTTTTACCAACTCAATGATGCAGAATTTCAAGTTTTCTGTTGCCCATGTATCTACGATATTTCGGTACTTATATTTGCATTACAAGTCACTCAACTTTCCTTAGTCCCTTCTGTTTTATGTTTACAATACCCGACGGATCCTTATGAGGCTTATCTAAAAAAATACCGTATTCCCTCCAATTATGGCATCTGGTGACACGTTAAATTTTTTTTGAAGGGGCGCCTCAATTAGAAACATCAAAACAGCAATCTTGATTGCTGTAAATATCTTAATTTTGTGCATTTTACCGCCGATGAAGAGTCAAGTTACAAAGGCCAACATTGAAACCATCTTTCTATCGTTGAAAAAATAGGTCCAGATTGACATGAGCTCATTTGTCATTATCAAAGATAGGCCCATAACGCCTGTGACTGATTGTAAAGCTTGTGACTGATTGAAAGCTTATTTTTGTGATTTTTCAATTAATATTACATGTACTCTTCATCACATCATACATGTATACCGTATATTGCCTAATTAACGTGCATGGGCAAAGGAGTTATTTTCGTACATGCATGTTATTTAAGGACCTCTCCTGCCAACTCCCAGGCAGCTTCTGTTCAGACGAAAAATAGAAATGTACTTCATGACACCTAACTTTCATGATTTATTAGTCTGCCAGAGCAGACAGATTAAAAGTTGCACAGGTCCAGGGTGTTGTCTTTAGTTATTCAGAGTGAATTATAATGGAAACATCTAAAGAAAAAGTCAGAGCTTCTTACACAGTTGGTTTTAAGTTGAAAGTGATTAAGTTTGCTGAAGAAACCAGTAAACTGAAAGCATCAAAAAAATTTGGAATTGATAGAAAAAGAATGCAAGAATGGTGTAAACAAAAAGAGAAGCTGCAAAAAGTGTCAAAGAGTAGTAAAGTGCTGGGAGGTAGAGGTCATAAGGTACAATATCCAGACATTGAAAACAGATTGCTTGAGTGGATAAAAAGTATAAGAGAATCAGGGGGTAGACTCACTGGTAAAGCCTTGAGAAGGGAGTGTCTGAGATTACACAGATTGTATGGAAGTCGATCATTCAAGGCATCAGCTGGTTGGTACAGACAACAAAAGAGGAACAATATTGTTATGACAAGGACCACACACATCAGCCAAAAGTCAAAAGAAGTGACTGATGATTTCATACTGAGATTCCAGCGTCAACTGATAAGAATGAGGAGAATTAGGGGGTATGAAGAGTCACAAATTGGCAACATGGATGAAAGTCCTGTGTGGATGGAGATGCCTGGTAAGGCTACATTAGATTTTCAAGGAAGCAAAGACATAACAGCAAGCACAACTGGTCACCAGAAGGAAAGACTGACTGTTATATTAAGTGGTCTTGCTGATGGTACTAAGCTTTCCCCACTAGTGCTATTACCAGGTGTTAGACCCCGTAAGCCTCATGACATTCCTGCAGGCATAGCAGTGCATATGTGTGGTGCAGGCAAAGGAAGTTGGTCAAGTGCTTAAGTAACCCTCTACTGGCTGGCAAAAATCTGGGGTGTAAACAACAGGCACAGACATCTACTGGTTTGGGACACATTTAGGGGCCACACCACAGCTGAGGTTAAGGAAAAAGTCAGGGGCCATTTCAACACTGACTTAGTGCATATCCCCCCTGGCTGTACAGGGTATGTGCAGCCAGCTGATGTTTCCTGGAATGCCCCCTTTAAATGGCACTTGGAAGAGCTGTATGATAAGTGGCATTTCAGTGCTCCCAAAGAGTATACCAGATTTGGAAATCCTAAACCACCATCAAAAGCTCTTGTGCTAAAATGGATAAAGAAAGCCTGAGACTTGGTCACCCCTGAGATTGTCAAAAAATCATTTAAGAAATGTGGAATATCCAATGCTTTGGATGGAACCGAAGAGGAATTTCTTCAACCAGGAAGAGGAGGAGGAGCCATTTGAAGGATTCCAGGCTGCAGAAATTGCAGATGGAGAAGAGTACACTGTAATTTGCAGTCAGGATTTAGCATTGAAGAAATTTAAATTGATATATCTTCAGATTCTGATACAGATTCTGTTCACCAAGATGACTTTGACTACAATCCAGGAAGTCCAGGACACTAATTTTATGAAAGTCACTGAGTGATCTGTTACATCATTGTAAATCTAGTATTCATTTAAGCACCAAACTCTTCAGTAGCCCTCAACAGAATCTGTAACATGTTTACTTCCTCAATGCTGTACAGCTGCAAAAAGTGTCACAAATAAAAAGCCCATAACTTTCCCATGTGTTTCTGGCAGTTACTTGCAAAAAGTCCATAGCTGATGTTTGCAAAAATTTCCAAAGATGAGCCAAAAAAGGGGGTGCGCGTTAATTAAGGCATGCGCGTTAATTAGGCAATATACGGTACATTGTGTCACTTGTGGACCTGTATGTTTTTCCTGAAATATCGTTTTCACTCTAATTGATTAATTCGCAACATCAGGGCAGGCGATACCAATCTAGAAGCAGCTCTACGTTCTCTAAACCGACACCAGATGTTTCACTACCAGACGAAATTATAAAATATGATGGTGAAAATAAAAGTGAACAGCGAGAGAGAAGCGATACAGAAATCAGCATTTCAGATATGAAAATACAGGAACTTATGGCAGGTAGATACATCATCAGATAGTTTTTTACGAAGGCGAATCTTGCAATGCAATAATTACTATCGCTTGGTGAGGTTCTACGAATGTTACATTGTTAATGTTATCTTAGTTACATTGGCTGTATTGTACACATTGTACATGTACATCATCTTCTACTAAATGCATCACTGGTATTATAATGGCCACTTTGTCTGTCGGATACTGCTTTAATTTGTAGTGAAAATTTTTGGCAAATGATATCCGTCAGCATACTTTCATCACCAATCACACTATCATTCACAGGTTTTAGAAGAAGGGCAAGTGAAGTAGGTAAGGAAGTGATGGCCATAAAAACTATGAAAGGTGAATTTTCAACCAGGGACGATGTACCCGATCCGGGATTTCTCCAAACATGGTACCAGTTGGACGAAAATGTTGTGCCACCTGTGTATAGACTACAGAAAATCAGGTATAGTAAAACTCTTCATTTAAGGTCCCCTATTTGTGCGTTAAATTTGACCGTATAGTAGGAGAGGCCATAAAGGAGGACAGCACTTTGCTACAATTTTGAGGGAAAAAATTGGAGCCAACGTGGCCGTACACCAGGAGACCAGGAGTGTCCGTAAAGAAAGGTGGCCGTAAATGAGGAGTTTTACTGTAGTTGACTCTTGAACATCAGTCAGGGTAATATACTAATGTGAGAAATATTTTTGCACAAAATGAAAAACATGTGCCGTAATATCTGCAAAACATTTCTATATTAGGGCAGTCTACTTGAATACCAAGAATAAAACGACATTCAGCAGTTGTATTTCTATTTTGTAGCACACAATACAAGGAAGTTTTACATCCAGATGCCAACAAGAAAATGCAAGCTCGTAATCAGTGGCTAACGACGGCAAAACGACTGCAGAAAATGTTATACAATTACGCCCAGAAAGCATTAGAGCCCGGAGTTGCCCAGAAATATTACACTTCACGTCAGTATATTTTGGTAGATCAATTAAACGTGAAAAAGAATTTGATATTCTGTAAATTCGAGCATTTTCTTTGTAATAATAGTTGTCGCAAGAATTCCTAAGTTGACGAGCCTTAATTATGCTTTGTCGCATTTTTTTCATTTACAGTTATTGAAGTGGAATTAGAATATGGCGTGTTATCATCAGATGATTCTGCCAAGAAATGTTTTTGGTTCGACCGAGACATTGAGAGGTTGGCGAGTCATGCAAGTGACCAGAAGACCAGAGATTACATGGACATCACGGCCACAAACAACTCTCCAGATCCAGAACTGAGGTCTAAATTAACCTTTCTGAGGGATTCTCGGATGTCGCAAGTGGTAAGTCGTCAATACTACAGATACTAAGATACTCATTTGGGTCCGAGAACAGATTAAAGTTTTGAGGCAACGGTCTAATGTAAAAATGGCATGCTTCAATGGTCAATTGTTTCTTTACCTTTCTTGTGAGTATTGTAATATAAACGCATTTAATCGTTTAGCTCCAGACGGAAAACAAGTGGCGATATCAGGTGCATTGGCATCCGAATGGAGTGAATCCAACAACAACCAGAGCACACCAGACTTACCTGGACAGATTAAGTAAACAGTTCTTTAGTGTGGTTAGCAGTCGACTTGATGAGGTTATTCAAGCAAAAACCGCCATTCCTGAACTGCAGTCGCCTTTGTTCAGAGAAGTTATTCAACATGTTCACTACTGCCACAACAGGTAAATCAATACTTAATGTGATCAACTTACCTTATCGTCTCGCAATATTCGTCCAATTTATTAAATGAAAATAACTGTGGCATAGTTAATAGTGGAATGTGATGAGTACCTTATCTTCTGACCTCTTACAGAGCCAAGATGTTCCATGGTAGAAAAGACATCCTCCTGACCATAAAGAAATACACAAGATCCTTGTGTAAAGCACCGTTGGTTCTTTTTGGTAAGAATGGCAGCGGAAAGACAGCTCTTCTCGCAAAGGCAGCCAAGGATGCATACAAATGGCACAAAAGGTTAGTTGATTAGTTTGCTATTTATTATATAATGCAAGTTAACCAAGTGTAAAAGTAGGTGATCCAGGTTGTATAAGGGACCATCTCGTCAATCGCACAGTCTTTGATTGCTTAGAAATTGTGCGTCACAATTTCCAAGGAACAGTGATCTGTACAAATATCTTATTAACTGGTTGTTAACAAGGCCATTGTAAGAGTATTTTTTCTGATTTCAGCCGGTGCAGTATTGTTGTGCGTGTAGTTGGGCTGACAGCATCATCGAGTAACATAAGGACTCTCCTGAAATCCTTGTCCTTGCAGTTGTGCCACATTCAAGGAGAAACTGAACCAGGGCAATTACCTTCGGTAAGTACTTCTGTTTCGAACTTGACAAATGTGACCTTTCACTTCATCGATCAAGTAAAATTTGACAAAAAAACAGGATTTAAGAGAACGATGAAAGATGGAATCCATTAACAATCTGGTTCACAAAACTGTTACCTCCTTAATGTGTGATTTACTTTTTGTATTTTAGCGGCAAGTAAGACATTGGTTTTAAGTATAAACCGCTATGATTGTAAAATATTATTTTTTAGTATAGTGTTCCAAACAAATTTCCCTAAACTTGTAACTAATTTTTTAATGGAATTTTATTTAAAATTTAGATTCTATAATTGTTTTATTTTTTTCGACTAAATGTATCTTGTAGTGCATGCATTGATAACACGTGCATAGTTATTACAGCATGCGCACAATACCATCCAGAAGGGAATGATTAACTCTAATCGTGTGTACATAAAGTTACAGAAAGTTTTGTACATAGGCATGTGTGTTTGTTGATGTTTATTTCTAATTCGGTAGCTTCTTGTATGTAGGAGGGTCCGTGTATGAAGTGGCCAAAACGTTTTCAAGCTTATTTTCTGAACTGAAAACATAAAAACGGGGATTTGATAACCCGTTTAATCATTTTCCCGTTTTTTACATAACTTCTAAATGATGCAAAATGGAAAACGGAGATTACATAACTTGTTTCATCATTTTGCTGTTTATATCAATTCCATTGAACTAAAAATGATGAATTAAGTCTCTGTTTTCCAGTTTTGTATTAGTATTTATTCATTTTAAGACATGAGATGTATCGATTAAACTTGAAAACACAAAACTGAAAAAAATATGAAATGGGTGATCAAATCTTTGATTTCCATTTTGTGTCATTTCAAAGTTAGGAAAACGGAAAAACAAGGAAACGGCTGGTCGATTCTTCGTTTTTTCAGTTTAAAAATTATAACTTGAAAACGTTTTTGGCCACATCATACACTGACCTAGGAATTTAAGGGAAGATTTCAACAAAAATGAAGACGATCTGTACTCTTGACAATAAAACAATTAAGTATACAGAGACGAAACGAATCACAGTACTTAAACATTTAAGAAACAAAGTTATGTACTACCATGAAACTTTCATTATTTTAGGATTACAAAGGATTACTGAATGATTTCAACTTCAGAATATCGCAGGCCACTGAATCCAAACCACTGATCATATTCCTTGGTTGTCTGGACAGACTGTCTGGTGTGTGAAACTTCAGATTTGTTAAAATTACTAATTCCTTATTACAATTATTTGAAACGTATCGTTTCTGTCAATAATTGGATACTATTGATGTGTACAATGTAATGCAACCATGCAATGTATTTACAGACGAAAACGACGGTAGAAAACTAGCATGGTTACCAAGAGAGCTTCCGCCCAACGTCAAGATGGTTGTGTCAACGTTGCCTGATGATCGTTACGAATGTTTTAAGCAGTTAAAGCGAGCAATCAACCCGACTCACCCCGAATGTTTTATAGCGGTAATTCACACTAAGAGTGGTCATTGAAGTGTTTAGATTTTTACAAAGTTTGGGGCGTTTTCAACAGAGAGCTTGCTACAATAGATTTCTGATACCGAATTTTTTCAGGTACCAGAGTTGCCAGTCACAGATGCCACTGTAATCTTAAATCACTGGTTCGGCAGTGGTTCACGGACAGTAACTGAGGAGCAATTTGATCTGATGATGGAAAACTTTCAAAAATGCCCATACCCCCTCTATCTCAAGGTATGTATTAAACGTCACATTATTGGCTGAAGGGTGATCACTGAATAATATTCAAATTGGTTCGCTGTTATAAACTCTGCATCGGTTTCCACAGTATTTCCTCCCGCAGAATATCTAAAAGGCATAAGCTATTTGATTAAAATAAAATAACTGTAAAGTTATGAATGTTGCGATTACATTTGAACAGGTAATATTTGAAGAAGCTTTGCGATGGCCGTCATATCTAGAAGCGACAGAAATTAAGCTGGCGACAACTGTGAAGAGCGCAGTGATGTTTGTGTTCGCACGTTTAGAACGTAACCACGGAGAACCTCTCGTGCGCAGAGCTCTCGGATATATTACTGCTGCCAGACACGGCATCACCACGTATGATATTTCACCCAGTTTAACAAATTCTAAATTAAACCCGTCTAAACATGTAAACAATATCTGTGAAAAAATTAAATTCGTTATTTTGTTATTGAATGACAGTTCGAAAATAGATTTATCTTCGAGATATCTGTTACCGTATGTGAATAAAAAACAAACTGTTGCTGTCCTCCCAGGAATTAGTCCTACATATTACACATATTAAATTTCTTAATTTAAAATAAAGTTTAAGTTCATGATCCTATGGGTAAGTGTGGTTGTGCATCTCATCCATATTTATACAATAAAGATGTTTGCATTTGCATATTTCAGGAATGAACTTATGGATGTGTTGTCTCTCGATGAACCTTGTATGGATTATATAGCGGCACAATATCGCCCCCCGATCAGACGTCTGCCGCCTGTCTGCTGGTTACGAATCAAACACGATCTGAACAATTTCCTAGAAGAAGCTGAAGCAGATAACGCTGTTACCATGAGATGGTGTCAGTCGCAATATAGTGAGGTAAGCGTAATATGTCTCCATAGATACATACAAGAACCTACACTGTTAAAAAAGGGCGTTAGCATACAACGTTAAAAATGCGTTATAACGTTAAAAATGTGTTACATTAAAAGGCCATCTCGAACGATAATGTTATTGTAACGTTTGAGTTTCATCATCACTATTTAAACATTTTTGAAATAAGTTTAATTCAATCAACAAATCTTTTCCATCACAAAT
>JBCAUI010364182.1:0-14804 GCA_038406195.1 Haplosyllis anthogorgicola | reverse complement strand
ATAATCTGGGTAAAGTGGGTGTTACATCTACTGTTTCTGCTAATTCAACTGCCTCATTGTACCAATGCCTATTTTGTACATTTTAACCTTTTTACCTTCAGTCGGGAGAGCAAAGATTGCAAACAATCCCAAGATTGCCAACGATTTCATCATGATCTGAAATTATAAAGGATAAAGATGACATCTAAATAGTGACTGTCAGAATTAACCAAAACAAACAACCTGAAAAAGGAAAAATGGTGGCAATGAGAAATAGCATCAGGTGCACTGCTCATTTGCTCATTTACCCATGCTTTTGGAGCTACTACATTGAAGGAGACACTAAACCACTATTTCAAATGGATCTTGACATGTTTGCTTGTCACAAGTCAACAATTACAATTAAAATGTACAGTATTAAAGATAATTTAAAGGAAAAACTGATTTATGAGATCATACTTACACGTTTTCTCACGGTTACGTCATAAAAATGGCACTATTTCTAACTTCCGGTTGGTTCATTGTGAGCCCTGTATTTGTCGTTTGCTTTTTAATGAAAATTTATGGAATTGTTACAATAAAATTTTCTCCCATGCCAAAATAAATTAGCATTGCATTTTTCCGCATAATTATTGTACCAATAGCACTGTACATACCCACAGATTAACATACCTTTATTTTCTGTATTTTCGGTTGGTTGGGATAAGTGAACACAATATCTATGAACTCTGTGTCAGTAATCTGTAAGTCGGTCGCCACCAATTGTAATACATCGTATCTCAAACTCTCAGCAACATAAAGCAAAATAAGTTCTGTCAGCTCATCGTCGGCGTTCAATATCTTTTTTGCTGAAGCCATCAACTGGTAAATTATTTTGTCCAAAATTAAGGACAATTTGTTCACAATTTAGGATTCATCATCATCAATGTATGTGTCAGAAGTGAGGCTACTTTTATGTGATGTCTGCTTCAAAGTTTAGGAGTATTTAGGGCAGAATGTGTGACCTACATTTTGTTTGTGATACATCGCAAAAAGTTTATATGAACCCAACAGGGGGTGAGATCGGATGTAGATTACTTCGCATGGACTATGAACTACTCGCAAATATGATTTGTGAAAATGTTCTGATGTTTTGGAGAATAAATCTTGATCGAATGCATAGAATAAAATACATTGCACAAATCATCACAAATCATGATCCCCATACAAAGTCAATGGAGCCTCTGATATAAATTTCAGCAACTATTTGTGGCTAAATGAGGGAATGTGCTGGTCTTCAGAGAAATGAACTTAAAAATTAAAAAGTCATTTTTTAACACAACTCACTCACCACTAGTCATATTTGGCAAAAACTAAAAATGTTTTTATCTAAGGCCCAATCTTCCTTAACCCTCTTGCTGCCATAAAATCTGCAAATTTGGGGAAATTTGCTTGACACTTGACCGGGGGGCTTTATTTCAACCTCCTCACAAGTTTACTGTTACATTTATGAACTAATTAACTATTCACATTTTTAGCAGAAGAGTGAAGCTTTACCCTAGTAAGCAGTAAAATATATTTGAACAATATGTCTGTGTGTCACATGGCTAAATGTAATCAATGCACATGAAAGCAATTTGTGTACTTTTGCCTTTCTGGCATTATAGAACACTTATTTACCACAAGAAATCACTCATAAAAATTTATTTCATGCCTGAGAATTATCTCAATGCAAAATTGCCATTTTGGAAGTCCTAAGTTGGTTTGAAAAACATTGCAAAATTTTTATGTGGAGTACCCATCCTGATAAAAATAACATCTTCCATTTGAATGTCTTTAAACAGGAACACAGCACCCCCTAGTGACAGGTGTATTGTAACACATAAGACACATGCACAAGGTTGCTGTGATGCACCATGTGTGGTTGCATCCATATGTGTAATTGCTGGCAATATTATAATTAGCCATGTGAATGAGGATGATGCAATGTCTACATACACACTATAGTGCTGATAGGCAGCCTGCAGGTTAATGTTGTTGCAGTTGGATCTGTGGTACCTAGAGGTCTGAATTTGCACTGTCCTTGATAATGTAGAGATGGTGTCCCAGTATCGAAACATGTCTCTTATTTGCTGTATTTCTTCAAATACATGTATTTTCAATCGGTAGAAAATACTTTTAAAATAAAGAGACCATTGATGTGTATGTTTTACCCAAATAGTGTTTCGTTTGCATTTATATTTAAATTTTTAAATTATAATTTTTAAATTATATCCATTTACTAAATATCATTCCAAAATCAAGTTTGTCCCAATATTGAAATACCCGTGTGCCAATATCAAAACACCAAATGAAACACAAATGAAATATTTTGTTTGAAGCTGTTATTGCATTTTAACCATATTTTATCAATTCTAATGCAGTTTCTTTCACATTATCATTTATTTTCCACTGTTTTACAGTTTTGGACCTGTTTGGGGTCATCCTTTTTTGCCTTTTTTCTGTGTTACAGGCTTTCATTTTTGAATTTTTGGCTTATTTTTAGCCTTTTCCATTCTCTTCTTTGCCGCTAACTTTTTGTGCTCTTTTTGAATCACTCCTTTCATAGCAAAGGAAACAGCAAAGGAAATGGCAAAGGAAACAGCAAAGGAAACAGCACAAAAAAGGGCAAACAAAATACCAAACAAAATACCAAACAAAATGGGTATTTCAAAATAGCAAGGGAAACAGCAAAGGAAATGGCAAATGAAACATCAAACAAAACAGCAAATGAAAACTGGGATTAAATCTGATAGAAATACAGTAAAAGCTACCAAACAAACACAAATGAAATATTTCATTTGCTGTTTCGATATTGGCACATAGGTGTTTCATTTTGGGGACAAACTCAATATTTGAAGGTTTACTGACTTTGGAACATTTTAACACCCTCTATTATCACTCACAATCAATGTCTCTTTACATGACAAGTTACTTCAAGGGCCACTAAGTATTGTAGCATTTATGTTTACTGGATACTGTACAATATTTCTAAATGGGAACCTTAGACAAAAAATGGCATTTTGTTTGCTTAAGAGCATTTCAAATGAAACACAGAAAATTACAACACAAATGGTGTCTGCTTACCTAGCAAGTGCAATCCACAAGAGGGTGCAGGTGTTTATATTTTTAGGTGCCAGCCTCAAGTATCCATAGATGTCACCACCAAATGAAACAAGAAATTACTTAAAAAAATATGGCATGTCTCCCTTAGCTGTTTCGTTTGACCCCGTGTTTCGATTTGGGGACACCCTCTCTATGTAATAAGCCAAGATAACGCTACTCTCAGTATTCATTTTGTTGCATTATGGATGTGCATTGAGTTTATGAAAACGAGCTTAGGTAATAAACCATTCTTAACGCATAAAAGAATGAGAGTTAAATTTATGAAAACGAGCTGATAGTCAACAAACAACAGTAATTTTTCTACTAAGAGTATGAATTTGCTTGTCTAATAAGAAAACATAGTTTATGAAGAAGGCAAAATAAATTTAAACCAGACTGACTCGCGTCATAGATGCACTCCGTTGGATAATTGTCTTTTTACGAGGACGTTAAACTTGTCTCAATTACAATTTAGTTCATCTGGTCACTTTGTTCATCTATGTTTAATGATCCTACCACAACAGAGATTAGGATGATGAATTAAATCGTGTTATCAATTTATGAACGACTTTCCCCAATGTTCCAATATCCAGTGCTTCTCACCTTATAATTTTCTAGGTTTGTGCATGGACATAAGAGCATACAGCACACAGTGTCATACAAAAGTACATTATTTCATTGATGGATCTAACGATACAGATCTACTTCATAACCTTACATTTGTAGTAAGATCCGTTGAACAGTGTAAATAAACAAGGTCACCAAAAGCATTTTGCTTCAGTTGAGGCAAGCCTAATGAGACGGAGTCAGAAATCTGTGATCTAAACAATCACCCTTTTCTTTGGTTGCAACGTCGCGGCTTGAGATGGCTGCCGAGGACGGGGTGACATCTGGCCACAAACGGTGAAACGCAGGGGCAACTGTCATTTAATCCAATAAGGCGAATAAGCTTCATTTATAAAAGCAAAACTAGCATCTCTGGGAAAATACATTATAAAAAGAATCCTTATGTCTGCCTAATCCAAAGGTTAAATAGCATTTCTATTACATGCATTTGGGTTAAAAAGTATTAGCCTACTTTGTATTGATCTTTCGCTTGAAATGTATTTGTGAACTGTATGTTTATTCTTCTTCAGAACTTTCCTTCTGATAGCAGCACTCTCATTCCTTTTTGACTTTTCACAACCGATGTGCTAGTCGTTCGCAACATTATTACGTTTTTTATCCAGGTGAAGTTGGGTTCAGTAAATAAGCGGAACTTGCAGTAAGCCGCTGATTCAAAATCAATGCACAAAGCTTTCACTGTGATTAGGAATTAATTTTCGATTTATAGGACAAATGTATTTCGTGGATAACATTGCTTCGAAAGGTTTTCACATCGACGCTAGAACTAAAAATGAAAGTCAGTTCAATATTGCAATATCGCGATCTAAATTCAGGAAACTGTTATGGTAATGGCTATGGTAATGTTTCCCTTGCTCTTCGGGGTTTTATTTTTCAAACAAATACTTAATGTTCAGAAGTCATGTAATTCAGCGAACAACCGAAGATAAGTGTTTCAAACATTTTAGAAACACTTAGAAAATGTCGCTCCTGCTTGATAATGATTTTCTCATGGTAAATGTGTATAATTTTTTTTAAGTCGTTGCATTGGGAATGCAACGGCTTATAGTGTTCAACTAGGAGTTCGTAGACATGCAGTGCTCAAAGTTTGCAAGTGCATGACTCCCCCCCCCCCATCATCATCATTGATGATCCAAGTGTTCAAGGGACAAACAGTGTGCACTTGCAACTTGCAACACCAGACCCCACATCAGATTTGGGAAAATGCATTTCTGGCCATTTCAGACACTTTGTGGGAAAAAAAAATTTCAGTGTATTTTGCTATTGGACTTAGACTTTCTTTATGGAGTTGACTCAAGGTACACACAGTGAGTTGAGGGAGCTTGCTGAAGGGACAAACAGTGTGTACTTGTAACATGCAACACCACTATAAGACCTAATTGGGCAAAAAATCATTACTTTAAATGGGATATCTGAGTAAATTGTCACTTTAAATCAACTTTAAGACCTAAATGGCCAAAAATTGTTACTTTAAATGGGATATCTAAGTAAATTGTCATTTTAAATCGACTTTAAGACATAAACAGCCAAAAATTGTTACTTTGAATGGGATAGCTAAGTAAATCATCACTTTGACTTTGAGAAATTGGGCAAAAATCATTACTTTGAATTGGATTAAATTGTCACTTTAAATCCACTTTTATACCTAAACTGAAAAAAGTTGTTGATTGCTGTATAATTTTAGCATTTCTAATGGGTTTTGGTTGCGGGGGTCTGCATTTGGGGGGCAATGCAATGGCTTTGCAACCTACTGAATTTTCTAGGTTTTTTTTCTTTTTGAATTACACAGTGAAATTTGCACAGACAAATAAAACAATAGGTCCTGATGGACCTGAGCTCATTTGGCATTATCAAAAAAACTATGACCATCGTAGTTATGGGTACAAGTAATGTGTATCAGATGAAATCTCCAATATGTAATATATGAAAAACTCAAATATGGCTGCCAATCTGGAAATATATGTGGCATCAACATACTTTTTACAAGAAATAAAGAGGGTACATAGGTGCATATGACTGGCAAATATGAAGTTTGTTCGATCAAATACATGTCCAGGAGTAAGGATCAGAGAAAAATATAAATATGGCTGCCAATTTGAGAATAATGGTAACAGCAACATATTTGCTGGGCATTCATGGGAACATATGTGTGTAAGATATGAAGTCTCTATGATCAATAGTGTGCTCAGGGTGAGTGTGCACAGACGCCGACACCAACACCAATGCCAACAACAATGACGGACAAATCATGATTCTGTAGGCTCTTTGGCATATATGCCAAATGAGCCAAAAAGGTCACAATATCACATGGAATCAAATAAAGTGTCTAAGATCAAATCTCCAGATGTGAGCTGTGAAATAACACAGATACATATGGCTGCCAAACTGGGAAAATAGGTGGCATCAATATAATTTTACAAGACATAACCAAGGTATCTAAATAGCTTGTATCTTTAACTGCAAGTCCAGAAGCAAGGTTCAAAGAAAACCACAAATATGGCTGCCAATTTGAGAATAATGGTCACAGCAACATAATTTTCCTAGGCTTTGAGATGGGACATACTGTAGGTGTATGTGTGTAAGATATGAAGTCTCTGTGATCAATAGTTTGCTCAGGCTGAGTGTTCAGACACCAACAACAATGACAACAACGACTGACGATGGACAATTCATGATTCTGTAGGCTCTTTGGCAATTATGCCAAACGGCCAAAAAGTACTGGGATGATAATAGATACGCCAAATTATAATAAAAATTCGGATTGCTGATTCAAAAATAGTACGTGGTCAAACATTCAACCATTGGCTAATGATTAATTTATTGTATTTCGAATGAAAACGTAATTTTTTACAAATTTTTTCTCAATTCGGCCTTTTTACTAATAACAGTGAAATCTGCATTGGGTGAACCAGCCATTGGACGAACTATTGTCATCCACGTAGTTTTCCATGAAATATGGGTAGTTCGACCAATGCAGATTCTTTTGTATACCCCCGTGACGGCAAATAAGGACAAAGTGGTCACATACTACATGCATTAAGAGTCGTCAACGTTGTGAAGTCCGTTAATATGGATTATTTTAAAATAATCATTCGGACAGTTCCGTCAATGATATCTCTCAAGTAATTAAATATTACACTGGATGCATTTTAACAAGGAAACAACTTTCTACCTTTGTATAAATTATATAATTTATTACCATAAGGAAATGAACATTCCTTCAACATACAAAACACTTAACACGTAGGTTTCGTGCAAAAACCCGTAGAAATGTACAATATTCTTAATATAAAATGTGATAAGCTAAAAGCGCTCACATCCGCACTATATATTACATTTATACATTAGATCCTCTATTACACTTATCATTATCTACACTTTCTAACAAAAGATTAAGATACATCATTCATCATACATAAAACTATACACACTTAACAATCACACGTATTTTAGGTTGAGATCAACAATTTGTCGTAGAAAATATTATTACACTGTCATTTATTGACCTATCGGACAAAACGTCAAGGCCAGAGATTTCACTAAAATGTTGGTAACCAAGATCATCATTTATAGTTCAACTATTATTACATGTAATATTCAGAACATAATTATTCTATCGTAATCGGTTTCTTTACTGTATTTTCTCGATTATGCTACATTACAGCAAAATAACAATAAATTATTCGTTGCATATCCACTAAGAATATTGGCAGTTGACATTAATTTCCATTTAACTTCCAAAACAAAAACATTTCAATAATGGCAGTTCAACAGAGTCCACAAAATGGGTCATCTTGACGGTTTCCCTTACTGACATTTGCCGTACAGCAATACGACGTTGTGTAAATAAACATTTTAAGTCACTATTCAAGATACTCCTACCGACGCGTATAAAATCCGTATTGTACTATAGCAGATATGTACAAATGTATTGAAAAAGCAGGAAAAACTTGGATAAGGCAAGTGTGACATTCAAATACACATAAACTATTCGAGTAATCACTAACATCATCATTGGAGTAATTAATATTTTGATTTTTGTGCTATCATGGATTTGTGCAGCGATGTCACAGTATTTCTACATAAGTACATAAAAGGTATAAGGGATTCAAATGTACAGCATGAATATCTGAATAACATAATTAACTACATTAAATAAATTTACGCAAAGAATGTCAATTTACAGGTTGTATCTTGATACAATAGCAGTAAACGGAGTTCCTTTATTAGTCTTTAAACGCATGTAGTCTGTTAAAAAGTATTTTGCTGCATGACATTCTTGTGTGTGAGATCGTTCTTCAGTAATAATCCGAGATGTAAGGTTTGATGTCCATCATTCCTTCCCAGGATGGTTTACAGTAACATCGTACTCTGCCGGACTTTGGGCTGCAGTCACCACTCCTGAAGTAAACAAAAGACAATACAATGTTATATATGAAGCAAAAAAGTTTATTTGTATATTGTATTACATTATTCTCCACTTAACTACATGTATTCAAGTATGTTAATATTCGTCTTGTTTTAAGTACAACTGCACAACTTAAGCCAAGGCTACCAACTTACAAAAATTAAATAACTTAATCATTGAAAACTGCAATGTCGGTAGTTGAGCAACCTCTCAATTAAAGAGTACAAATTGATATAACCAACAAGAACCCCAAACGTGCCAAAACCCCACACCAGAAAAAGGAACAAACCAGCAGATCTTATGAACTAAAAGAGAGTTGGATGTGGTGAAAAGACAGTTATGAGCTGTAGGTTTACAACATTTCTCCTTCCACCTGACTTAGTGATACGGTATAATTTAATCACTTACGTAAATTGAAACAATTTTCCGAATAATAATCTATCAGGTGGGCTACAACTTCATTTAGTGACGAAATATTAATCCTTTAAAAAAATTGGACGATGATACATTGTAAATTATTGACCGTTAAAAAGGGTTGATTGTGTGACGGCAAGGCAAAATTTTAAATGGCGAGGATGAGGCGGTTAATAAAGAAACAAAAGTGCCCGTAATACTTGGATATTATAGATGAGTATCAGAATTGAGACCACAATGTAAAATGCACCAAATAACACACATTTGGAGATTTTATTATCACCTGATTTTAGCAATAAGCAAGACAGGCGGCAGGTTAATCAACGGTGTTAGTTTTCAAGCAGATGACAACTACAAGCTCACATCGAAAGCTGCACCAATCAAAAAGTTTGGCGTTGAACCGGATCTCTGCCCGTTTTTACCTACCCACAAAAGTTCGTACAGAAATCAGACCTGATGTCGTGACTAGGCTGGACTGGGTGCTGGCTTTGGGCGTTGGGTGTGAGCTGGTACTGTTCCGGATCCGGACAACAGTCGGAGTCCATTGCTGAATGGGCTTGTGACAGATCAGCTGGTAAACGGCTGGTGGAGTAGGTACCTTCGTTGAGATCCATACTAAAATTATCCTGGAATAAGATTTAACGACGATGACATTAGTGTATTGACACACAGTTCCATTAACTTTCAAGTATTGGGAGATCATGTGTTCTCAGTAGAATACTCTATCTAGATTTGCAAAAAAATATATCGAAGATAGGAGGGGAAACGTTGAAATCAACCCCTGTATTCTGGTAAGTACCCCCACATGTTCAATTACAGTCGTCTCCACTTATATCGATATCCCGCTTATTTCGATATATTTTTCCACACCAAAAATATCGATATATCCGGGGACGACTGTATATAAGTTTCGAAAGTCGATTTCAATATTGCTCAAATAAAGCATTGACTCGGTTGCAGTTTCAACGTGTTCACTGTCTTTCCATTCACATTTGTTGCTTAGTTACTAAACTGGTAACAACACTTAAACAGCGAAGGATACGATGTAACAAAATACCTGTGTTTGAGGAGTTTGGACGGCTGCATTTATTTCTTCACTTGGCCAAGGTACACAGTTTGCAAACATATTTCTGTGTTCTTCTTCCAAAGTATTTTCTTGCTGAAAGAAAAAAATGGTATTGTTGCCTTTTCATTTGCTGACTAGACATCACTACTACTTGACAAACCTCTACCCAAAATGCTTCCCATCGCATGAGACTAAATGTGATTCCTTACAACCTGTTACAAATGAACTTTTGCGCGAGTATTTCCAAACCTACCTGTTGCATTGGTTGTGGTCGTGTGAATGTTGTCGGGGGAGCGGTTGCCAGGTGGTTGTGGTTTATTTCTGACGCCGCACCAATTCCGTTGGCAGCATTACAGAAGCCATTGATCTGTTCTGGATTCCACGAACAAACTCTCTTTGCCGAGATCTCCTCCTGTTGGTAAAGAACAAGTATGGATAAAACTGCTTTTATGATCATAAATACGTTCTTCTTGTAAGCAGGTGTCGACCGTTCCACCAAATGGACAAAATTTCAAAATGACAGCTAATCCTCAAAAGTGTGTCAAAAAGACGGTCAGAAGTTGAATCTGTTGAACAATACAGTGTGACAGAAGCAAGTACAGTGTTTCCCTAAAGACTAGCCTGTTAGCCCATGGCTAGCTGATTTTTGCCATTGCACTAGCTTATTCCTCCTTCACCAGCCTGGATTGGCTACTGCTTATCAGTGCTGGATAGCTCACATAAATTCCATGAATTAATTATTTGGCAAATGAGTGTCTTTTGGCAGAGTTTTAGGTAGATTTTTGTTAATCATTCGGAGGAAAAGTCCAAATAAAAACTGGTTAATGGCTTTGGATTCTTTAGGGAAACACTGCAAATAACTAATTGATGGACAACATGGAAATATTCTCCGTCATTTTGACGTATGCATTGCTTGGAGAAAATGTGAAACATTGGTTACTATCCAATGCAGTCTTTCTTTTAAACCATGAAAGCTTGTACGAATAAGGCGTTTACCGACTATCTGATTGGTTTCAGGATACATCGTCAACGTTTCTAAGGTGTCGTTTACATCAATTAATACCAAGAGGCAGTTTATCACACTTACAAAGGAGCCACTTGGTGATGAAATTACAAAGGAGCCACTTGGTGATGAAAACGCTAAGTTAAGACAATCAACAATTGTTTAGTAAATATGTCAAAACGTTTGTGGTTACGAAAATCTGCCGTGAGTGTGGGTGTAACTACACGACTCTTTTTTAACAAAAAGTGTTATTCGTTGTTCTTCCTTCATCTTTGGGAACTACTGAATATTTTCAAAAACTTACACTTCACTGATAACATGGTAATTGGCATGTTTACCTGGAAATTTGGTGTCCGGGAATCCTGTGGCCAAGTTTGGTCGACATCAGACGCCTTTCTTTTTGTTCCATACACCTGGAAGATTGGTTTTGATCCTGCACTGTTCCACGTAAATTCTGAGGCCGGCATCTTTATTTGGGAACTGTACGCACGATCTGTCAACAAATATAAAAAACTAATTAGGCACATGCTGAAAAATATTAGAAAAAAAATATGTAGAATATTACAATACCCCAGCAGCTTTCACCACCTTCGCGTCAACAAACAACATTACGGTATTTCTTGTGCTTTATTCATTTGAAGTATTTTCACTTGTTCAGTGTTGTCTAAAATTATCAGCCACTGTGGAGTCTTATTACTCAATGAGTAGTGCGTTACAACAAAACTAACAAAACAATATTGACGCATAGATCTCAAGTGATTTTAACACCACTGCCAAAGATACATTGGTCAATATCCTAGAAATATGAGTCTACATGTACATTAGACCTTATCATTTTGTGATTCACTACCACTGCAAGCTTCACTTATTCTTTTAAAGTTGTGCACCTATATTCTATTACCTACATGTTGTTCAAAAACAAATTTAGTTGAGGGAGAAAGTGGACAGTTCACCATGTAAGGGGGATTCTGCAGCTGCACTTGGTTGTTTACACCAACAAAACAACCAAAATAACAAAGACACGCCTCACAACAAATTTTGCTGCAGATCTGATATCCTACTGTATTCTAAATAGTCTATCTCTCATCAATTAATGTTGTTTAGGTTCACTGACAGTTAAGTCAACAGCAAGTTCTTGCAGCGTGACCAGCAGCATCCCACATCATTGTGAATTGTGATCAACATGATCATGGAGGCAGCATGGCGGTTAATTGACATACCGGCAAAATAATTTTCAAATTTAACATCAAGTTTCTCTGACTAGTTTACTGAAACCCTTCACAAATTTGCTACTAAAATGATCTACAGTACCTTATGTTTCTTTTAGAAGCACTGTCTTCTTCATGAACTACTGTTTACTGCTATTTCACAATAAATCTTCCTTCTCTTGGCGAGTGCTGTGTCTTCTCTTTGTGGGTTTGTGGGAAATACTTAGTTCGGGAAACCCCTGAAAAATAAAATGTTTTGCTGTAGATTATTTTTTCCATCTATTCTAAATTTTACAGAATATCTAATTAATAGATACATATCATTCTGTAAGATTTATTTATCAGCATATTTCTATTATTAGATTTAATATAAGATTCATGTCAAATTGTTTTCTGCTTACAAGTTTCTCTCTTCCCGAACTATTAGGAAACAAGATCATCTACGTCTAATCACATTGGTATCGGCATTTCTACTGGCGGGTCCGGGTACTTTTGGAAAGGGTGCAAAATCTACCTATTTACACTACATTCTCCACTGTTTTGAAAGCATTGGTTCTGGGGTAGAAATTCAAGTAGTGGTGATGTGTAATTTGCAGTTTCTCATAGGTTTTGTTGGCAAAAGTCCTTATTTACACTGGTATTTGTAGATAAAATGTTCTTTTCTGGGTAAAATGATGTAATGTAACCATAAAATTCAGGAGATTATTCATCCTCTGAACAACTTGTCTGACAATTTTCCACTCTTGTAGAACATATCTACACTGATAAACACTCTTGTAAACTGATGAATCCAATTTGATTGAACCAACTTATTTACACTATGTACATATTTAGTCCTATGATCACTTTTCCATTATGTTCACTAAGGGACATGGACCCAGAGCCATGTGAAAGTCCCATCTGTATGGCTTTCCTCCCTTACACATAGAGGACATAATTACTGATGTTCTATCCATATCTGCAAACAGTTTATCTTCAATTAGATTGGGAGAATTTTTTCCCAATTGAACTTTCTTCCACCTTTATCCACATACCACATTGTCGACGACAACTGAACTTCGTTATCTGGTGGAATATCCCAACTATATCTTCTCCCTCCAATTGAATTGTGGTGCTGCATATCTTCAACTACATACTTTCCTCCTCCACTTCTTTTGTGAACTTGTTCATTCCTCTTCACACAATGATTACTGTTGACATCACTTACAGAAGCTTCCCACACAGGAGACTTCTCATCCCCACTTGTGGTTACTGTTGTAGAAATGCTAATGGTAGAAGACTTTTCATCTCCATAACTCATAGCTGTGTTACCTGACTGACATATTAACTGACAAGCAACATCTGAGTTGATGATATCTGGAGTAACACAATCATGACCAGACTGTTCATCTGTCATATGATTCTGTTGAGAATTCAACTTTGACATCAATGTACTTGAAAGGTTGAACTGCTCCACATGCTGTAATAATGGAGGTGGTTGACCTGTGTTATTGGCTGGGGCTGATCTTTTAAAGAATCATTGCTGATTGAGTTGAACAATCCCAGCTGACAAAGTACCATTTCGTAAACTGGAGATGTTGATAAGCACTGCTTCAGGAACAAATCCTCAGTAGCACTTAAGAACTCTTCCTGCACAGAAGATTCCATATTTTCAACCTGTGGGTGGATTGACCTGCTCTGCAACTGGAAATCCCACAATACATTAAAATACATAGCTGCAGGTTGCTGCGGTACATTGTTGTTGGCATAATCCAAGTATACCTTTTCCTTGCATTTATGAGTACATGGTGCATGCCAATCATCTTCATATGAAGAACCTGAAGCATTAACACTGGTATGGATTCCACTATCTGTGTTGCATTCTATCTCTATTTCATCCTTCACTGGAGTTGATGATGAATATGGTATAAGTTTATATGGACTGTATTCCAATGAGTTTTCTATCTGCTCCACAAGTAACATGTGGTTCCAATCAGATTCTTCATCCAGCTGGTTTGTTGTGACCTTGAGATTCTGTGCATCAGATTCTTCATCTGACAAGACAGACTCAAGTGCATTTAGCTCCGCTTCTCCAGGTGAATAGATGCTGATGTTGTGGCTGTTGTTGCTGAAGACAGTGACTCTTTTTAAGCCCTTGATGCTCAAATACTGTGCAATGAATGTATGGATCCGTTGCAACTCTAATAGATACAGGAGATGTGTTGATACAAGTTGCACTGTAAATCTTGAATGGCATGTCCATTTTCCTTTAAGCGCACACAACCAGACCTGGTTTGCTACATCCTGTGAAGTTATTATCCACATCAACTGCTGGCAGTGATGATATCTGTGACAGTTTCTCACTGTGATCAGAGTATTCATCTGACCCAGTACAGCAAACACCTTGATGAACATCAGCTCCATCCACAGCCTTTGGTGTGGTGAATCCTTTCTTGGCATGCTCTTTCCAATCCTGATCACTTCATCGATGAGGTGGAATATATTTCTTGCACTCCAATGCCAATGGGGAATGGGATTCATCCTGAACTTCCACTTTGGTACTTGTCTGTACATCCTGTTCCATCATGAAGTCTGTTTCTGTCTTCTTAACATGATCCTCTTTGTCAGAGTTTTCGTCTGACATAAGGACAGAAGAATCTTCCTGGAAATGTCCTGGCTCTTCTGGTTGGGTAACTCCTTCATCCATTTCAACTGCCAGTTCTGATGCTGGATGTTGTGATGTTCCATCCTGTTGAACAGCCATGGTTAGTGACTTCTCATCTCTAACCATTTGTGAAGATGCATCCTGATTGACAGTCATGGTTAGTGACTTCCCATCTCTAACCATTTTTAGAGTTTTGACTTCATCTTTATGGTCTGCTTCCCACTTTTTCAATGTGTTTTCCACATCTGTGTATTTGCCCTTGACTTCATGTAGTTGTGTAATTAGCTCTGTTACTTTTCCTTTCCACTCAGCCTTTTCTGCTTCAAGTTGTACAT
>JBCAUI010364071.1:0-14808 GCA_038406195.1 Haplosyllis anthogorgicola | reverse complement strand
AGACTAAATTCAGTAATTTACCTATCAGTAGTAAGTGAACTGATACAGTTGACACTAATTTTAATAGCCTGTCTATTCAGCCTAATTAGCCTAATTAGGTAGACTTACACAAGTTAAGCAAGAATTTGGAAAAACCTCCAATGTTTTTGTTTAGGTCCATATATTTCTGAAGAACACACCTGGTGATATAGATGCGATGGCGTGGACACTGCCAATGTTTAAGGAAATGGGTGACAATATAAAGGTTATCTGTAAACCGATCAAACACATGGATAAATTATAAATAAGCGACAAACAAATTTGTAAAGCACTCATGAAAGTGTTTTTTGTTGGCCTGAAGCTATAAGTAACAATTTACCAATTTATCTACCTACTTTCATGTTCATAATTATTTTAAAAATTGATCGTTAAAACATAAGTGTCAGATGCTGCTTTACAATTTCATCAGGCATAATGTCATAAATTTATATCAGATAAAATATTTTGTAGAATAAATTTTCAACCTTCAAAATTGTTCCTATGTATACCCATAAAACTGTAATAAAGATTCAATAAACGTGTACTTATCAATGTTTTATTAATTTTAATTACAATAATTTACTGAGCAATTTACCCTATTCTTTTAAAACATAAACTCCTACTTAAGTAGGCCTCTAACATCTTCACTACAAAAGAGAGTCGGCTCTTTGACAGCATATTTGTTCAATTGATATACTGAAACAGTGACGATTTCATATTTTCATTCAGTGAATTAATTTTCTTTAATGTATCAGAAATGTGTTAAAATTTTGGTTCATTGTAAGCCACTATTGGTAGATTTTATAGGTCTGTAAAGAATATTGTAATCTTACAATTTTCCAATTGATACTGTTGATTTTATCATGCATCTATGAGGAAACCTAGTCCCTGACAAGCGGGCTGGATATATCTGATTCCAACTCGCCAACAACTCACCTGGAGGGCGAGCTAGGAAGTACTCTTTTAGAATTTACGGGGCCAAGCTGTTCTAGGGGTTTTTTTTAAAAAAGACCAAATATAGATCAAGGTCATTTGAAGATGAAAATTCCATATACGACTCCTGAAATTTCTATCAGTTTTGAAACAATAACGCATCAAAAGAACAGCGTGGAATTCCTTTGTACCCTCTTTTGTTATGTACATTTCAAAATTGATAAGAATTTCAGGAGCTGATTTTAAATTTCTTTCATGTTTTAATGTTTATGGGGTTTTAATGACTATTTTTTAAGTGGGTTGCAAGCCTTCAACTGAAAGACATTCTTTTTCTTATTTAATTTTATTTACCTTATTACCGGTACCAACTTTTCCAGACATATGAGCCGGCCTTATCCATCATTGAATGTTCGAATTGCAATCAATTAAGGATATTTTTTAGAACAAGGACTGAATTTAGTCTTGAACAATAATTTGCTTTGAAAGAGGATAAACCATTTCAGTAAGCAACAATATTCAGTCATCAGACTGAAATAAGTATTAACATAAATAACATTTGAACTAAAATTGCCTTAAGACAAAATCAGTTTAAAAATTTAAAGGAAAATTAGGGAAATTTGGTAGATTTTCGAAATAAGAAAAACCTCTTGTGTGCTAAAAATATGTCATGTCGATGTTTGCCATTGCATAGCGTATGAACCAATGTGTAAAGTGTCCTAAGATATGACATGTATAGATGTCAGTTAAACAGATTGATAAGCTATAGTTCTGATTATTGATTGTTACTTTAAAACCAAAACACTTCAACGTACAAGTGGCTAAGTGGTCTGTTGTCCTCTATACATTTCGTAGTTGTACATAAATTTTTCTCTTAAGATTATAAAATTCTAAATTTAAATCATGGCCGAAGGAATTACCTTGATGGATATTACAGTTGAACCAGCAAAAGGCATAAATGAAATTATTAAAGGTGCATATGATGCTGTAAAAGTAGGTTTGGAAAAGGCACAGGCTAGGAGGCTCCATTCTTTTAAGGTGTTAAGGTGTGTGCATTGTTGTACTTGGTGTTTACTTATGAATTTTCCAATTTAAATATTGATTCATGCAATTAAATGGCATAGCATTCATTTTTCATTCATATCCTCAGGTTTTGGGCGAAAATCGATTTGTTGTAGGTATGTACTTGTTAAATTGATTATATCGAGATAGAAGTTTGTGGATATAAACACGACAAAGCAAATGGCTATTTAACTGAACAGCCTCCTAAAATTTTTTCATCTGCATGTTGGAAACATTTGTGTTTTTCATTGATATTTCAGTACACGGAATTTTAAACAGAAGTTTAACAATAGTGCATCAAAACCATAGCATGAAATTCTTTCGTTCTCTCTTTTGTTCTCTTCGTTTCCAAATTATTCCATTTCTGTTTACTGAAAGTACAGCTTAAACCTGTATTGTATCGAAACTGATGTTGAACCTCTGTTTAATGTTGTAAGCTAACTTGCTTGGGGTTGTACACCAGTTAATTATAAGCATAAACGATTGTTTCAGTTGCCGCAGGTGACGTCGATCTTGCTTTATGGGAAATGAATGAGAAATATGGAGATAAAATCAGAGTGACATCTACTCCGATGAGAAGCTACTACAATTTTGCTGAAAAGGTAACGTTCTGGTGTAAAAAAATGACATCACTAGATCGATCCACGCAATGAATTCTACAGCATTTACATCACTGTTTTGTGGCCTGAATTTTCGTTCTACAGACACTCGATGTGAAGAAAGAGCTGCTTCCTACTGAAATAAAAGATTTGTCGCCAGGCGGAAATATGTACTGGCAAGTCGCGCACGTCACTTACGAAGGTTTATATTTAATATTATCTCGTTTGTATATGATTTCCTTTTCGTCGTTTTGTCATAAAATGGAATAACTCAGATTTTGCTTGAAAACAACCCAACCAGAAGTCAGAGTATTTATATAAATATGACAAACCTAATAATGGCTACTGCCATGAAATATTAGTTCCTACTGAATTTAACCTTGTTTCTGCGGAATTTAACGCACAGAAGCACAGCGCGATTTTCTTTTAATCGCAAAATGAACAGCCTTGAACGTTTGATGCACAATATCCACAGACCACATCCACAAACACATAACGGTAATAATATATATCAGTGAGTGTAGCTTTGTTTGTACTATTTTCCATAAACAGAACATAACATTCTGTAGCAGTTGTCGATTGTTCGAAACACGGAATTGTCACGGAATTATTTTGAAAAAAGGAGAAAATCATGTTATCATATCTTTTCATTGAGGGAAATATTCGAATTGAAACTGTTTCACTGCATTTTAAATCCTGTACTGTATTAAAAGGAATTAATGCACTATTCCAGGAATGACAATTGAAAATCTGAAGGATACTTGGAATAGAGAGGCCTCGTTAGCGCTGCCCTTGTTGAAGGAAAGAAACGTCGAAATAAGTTTGTTTAAAACGATTCTTCAAAAAGATGTAAGTTATTTATGACTTTATCATCAAGGAAATCAAACAAATATATTTAAGTTAATATGAAAATACGTTCACGCTAGTTAGGATATAGCATCACACTGGATGGTCAATAAGGTACACAGTGCATGTCATAAGATTATGTGATGGTGTGATGAACTGCAATAGTAAAGTATAGGAAATTACCGCCACACAACGATTGTGGCAGATGACAGGCAATCAATTCGATGTACTATTTGATGTATAGTTCGTTCCTCAGTGTCTCATGTTTATAGACTAATTTTAGGTGCACGCTTTCATGAAGAATAACCCTGATGATGCTGACAATGCAACTTGGGCCTTGCCAATGTGGAAAGAAATGGACAGTAAAATTTCAGCATTCTGTAAACCCATTAAACATATGGATTAAGTGGTAAACCTACAATTAGAATGAGCTTAGATTTGGCAGGCTAAAAGACACCGGCTTTCGGGAGTATTAGGTGTTGCCTTAATGTGCAAACACCTTTCTTTTGCAGTCCAGCCTATCATCACGAAATATTCATCCGACTATATTAAGGGCGGGGGGGGGGGTTGACCTCTTGTGCCGTTCATAACTGCAATTGAAGAAATACGTGCGATTGCAAGACATGTGCCATTCAGAAATAGGTGAGATTGGAGAAATAGGTGAGATTACAATCACAGTTACTCATAAATACCTGCAATTGGAATTGCATGTATTTCTTCAATTGCACCTATTTCGAAGCAACACATGTCCTCCAATCACAGTTAAGGATCACACATATTTCTGAGCTACACACTTCTTGCAATCGCACATATTTCTTCAATTGCAGTTACATATGAACGGCACCAACGGCACAAGACGTGAACATCTACTGCCATATATTCTGTGATTTCTGCATTACTTACGCATTGTTTGTATTCAATTGTACTGAAGTAGTTACTTATAGTTGTAATATTAATCATATTACAATGAGGGTGCAGTTTTCTGGAGTTTTACTGAAAGTTTTACTAAAATTATTTTTAGTAAAAAAATCATTACACTTCAATACAAGTGTACACACGTATTTCGGAATCAGGTAAATTTATGCGTTTTTAGATAAATAAAAAGTGAGAAACAATATGCTTGACTAGATAAGTTTACCCTAGTACTGTAATAAGAACATCACTCTTTCAAAGCCATTCAAAAGTTTTATCTATTTCTTTTCTTATGATACTGTTTTGACAAATCACCTTATTGTAGATATCAATTCTGCAAACGATTTCCTCTCAAAATGGGGTTGTATCTCCCAAGGCTAATTAAACGGCCGTATTTATGATTCGGATATCCACTGAATTGGACCCTCCATTCGAAAATTCTCTAGTTGATTTATAGAATTAAATTATGGCGCATTTTATGTCTGATAAATTTTCTTTGTAAATGGAGATGCCCTTAAAAGATGTTTTATCTTGTGATGACACAATTTCAAAATTAGCTGGGAATCTATCAATAGAAACTTAGGTATTACGTATTTTGTGCAAATGTGACTTTTTTCTATTTTTGGACAATCGTTGTGCTCTACTAATTTGATCAGATTGCTGTTACGACATTTTACCCTCTTAACCAAACTTGCATCAGAAGCCAGAACTTTCATGCGATTAAATAACGCTGGGCAATAAAATGGCCGAAGGAATAACACTATTAGACATAAGTTTTGTACCAACGAAAGAAATAAATAAAGTCATTAAAGGCTCTTGTGAGGCTCTAAGACGTGGTTTGAAGAAGGCACAAGCTAAAATGTATCATGCTTTCAAGGTAAGACAGTTTTTTTCATTACTTTAGACTTAATCCATTTTAGCTCAATTGAGCCGCGTATCATTAAATCCTTATCATTTTGGGAACAATAGCACATCAAAAGCACAGCGGGAAATTATCTTGTCTCTTTTGTTCTGTGCGTTTCTAAAATGATAGGAATTTCATGATACGAATTTTGTAAAGTGCATCGTAGACACTATATTCAGAATTATTCAACTTCGTGTCTTTTAGGTTTTAGGTGAAAATAGACTCATTGTTCGTGAGTACCATTCATATTGTGTTTTGAGCATGAAGAAGTTCCTACTGCGACAGAACATATCTCTCTCTACCCGGCACACACGCACTTAACTGACAGAGAGCCCGAAAGTGGTAGTTTATGTCTTTGCTCGAAATTAAACAGTTGTATGAATAGAAATTGACCCCAATATAAATCAATAGTCCATTACAGTTTACTGAAAAGACGTTGCTTTCATCCTTTGCCGACTTTTTCTGTCATACATGTATATTGTCTTGCAAAGCGGAACAAAAGAAAGATTTCTCTCTGTGTCTTTGCATTTTGTATGATTTTTGTAAACTATCTACCATGCTGTAATGGATAATATCATTTGACATTAAAGTGGCTGAAGGTGATGTTGACCCTGCTCTGTATGAAATGAACGAAGAATATGAGATAAGATACGAGTCATTTCCATACCCGTCCGAAATTACTGAGGAGTAAACGAACCTCTCTCTGTCTTCCCGCTCTGTTTCGTGGCGCAGATGCCATTTTTCGTGGTGCAGATGCCGTTTTTTGGCCAATATTTAATTATTTGCACATTTCCTAAGTTGAACTGTATAATTTGGCTTTAAAATGACTAAGAAACAAGTGACTTATATTTGCCACAGTACTGCAAGGTTAAGATTTAAAGCATTATTCAGTCTTGTTGCCCTCTGCTCATGTAACTGATTCAGGGGTGAATTCTTGATTTCTCAAGAATTATACTACATGAATAATTTGTTAAAGAGTATTATGTCAAATTTTACTAATTTTTACTTGATTTTTATGCCAAAAAGTATTTTAATAAGTACTGTATTAAGGAAGGCATGTGTGGTATTTTTCTGGTATTCAGACTATGTTTGCCCAGATGCCAGTTTTCAGACCAGATGCCAGTTTTCATACATTTTTATTGATAACTTGACTATCACAGGTATTTTTCAAAGAAAAGATACCACAATAAATTTGTATTGATATGTACTATTTATATATTTGAAAAAAAATTGGAAACAGGGACTAAGACAGAGACAGAGACAGAAGACATAACAGTGACAGAGACAGAGGTCATTTACACACTCGAAATTGCTTCAATTTCGCAGAAAAGGTGAGCAGAATATTCTTTGTATCTTTGAACTTTTTGATAAGTGCTTACAAGTTGCTTACATCAGATGATTTAAAAATGTAGGTCGTCTCAGTTTGTTCAATTTTAGCATTTATACAATCTATCTGGATACTTATCGGGAGTTAAGTCATGATAATCGATGCAAATTATATTGCAGGGTTCAGATGTTCCTAAGGATATGATCCCATCTGAGGTTAAAGACCTAACTCCTGGTGGTAACATTTATTATCTCTCAGCGTCATTAGAGTACAAAGGTGCGTCTGAAAATTTACTGTACACAGGGGGAGTTTCGGTACAATGACTTAGTACAGGGTGGGTAATCTGTACTGACAAAAATAGATGAAAAAGTTTCAGGCGTTCAAATGATCAAATGGCATACCTGTTTTTCAGTTTAAATTGAGAATTTCTCACTAAGTATAAATTTTTGTAGAGGTGTCAAGCTATTTGTAACTCTTCCTATTTCATAATAATTTTTGGTATACATTTTTTCTCAAGAAGTTTTGAAAGGTAGTACAGGTACACGAAATTTATTTTCCTCTCCAGAGTAACTAATATATTTTACTGTGCCCTTAAGCCATTATGAATAAGTTGCTATTACATGCAGGTATACCAAATTTAATTTTATTGCAGATTTCTCGATGGTATACACAGATTCTCCTCACCTTGAAAAATTGTCTGTCTCTTTTTTTTGTACACATACATGTGTATATCACTTAACAAAAAATATCTGAACTTTTTGAGAAAACACGTGACAACGTATGGTACCGAAAATGTGGCAAAAATTAGGAAGAAATGGTAACAAAACGAAAAAAAGTTATAAAGTGTTTTATACTTTTATCTGAAATTATTACCATCTCGTGAAATTTCTATCATTTTGAAAACGAAGAGAACAAAGGAGAGAACGAAAGAATTTCACTCTGTGCCTAAGATGCCTATTGTTCTAAAATAATAGGGATTACACCCTCTGCTGCTGGCTCATGTACAGGCGACCTTAGTTTCACGATTAATCGTTTCACGATTAACATTTCGCAGTACATGATACCTTAGTTTCGCGATTAACATGTTGTTTTAGAGAGATCTTAAATAAATAATATTGTACATTGCGACCGATTTCCTACCCTGTAATGTTGGTTTCGGTCTGACGACTTAAGTTGTTACATTTCGCTCTACATGATACCAATGGAAAACCTAAAAATAGAAATAATTGCGTAAAACGTCGACATATGAATGCAATAGTATAATCAAATTGCGTTTGTCACATGCGAATAGAAATATAAACATTTTACTTTGAAGGTATGACTATCGAAAATCTAAAAGACACTTGGAGAAGAGAAGCAATGGCGCTACTGCCTGCAAAGAAGGCAAACCAGTTAGAATTGAGCCCATTTAAACCTGTTTACCAACGAGGTGTAAGTAAATAAAATTGATAATAGCAAGGAATCATTAATGTTTCAACTAAACGAGTATTAAAAAAGCATGTCAAATTGCAATTTATGTCAGGCGACTTATGAAAACCTCTTCATTTCTGCGCAACGCTTTCGTATACGGTTCTCTTTGTAAAGCGATCAAATAAATCAACCTCAGAATCTTGACATGTTTTTATTAGTGGATCCAGGCTGCCAACCCCACCCCAACAGCTTGACTTTTCTTTATTGTCATGCGATTTTCACAGATATTTAAAGCGAAGGCTGTACACATCCTATTCAACTTAACCCTTATGCTCCCAGACAATCTGCAAATTTGGGGGGCTTCATTTCAACCTCCTCACAAGTTTACTGTAACATTTATGAACTAATTAACTATTCACAGTTTTAGCAGAAGGGTGAAGCTTTACCCTAGTATGCAGTAAAATATATTTGAACAATATGTCTGTGTGTCACATGGCTAAACATAATCAATGGATATGAAAGAAATTTGTGTACTTTTGCCTTTCTGGCATTACAGAACACTTATTTACCACAAGAAATCACTCATAAAAATTTATTGCATGTCTGAGAATTATCTCAATGCAAAATTGCCATTTTGAAAGTCTTAAGTTGGTTTGAAAAAAATTGCAAAAATTTTGCATGGAGTACCCATCTTGATCAAAATAACATCTTCCATTTGAACATCTTTAAATGACCACACAGCACCCCTATTAGTGACAGGTGTATTGTAACACATAAGACACATGCACAAGGTTGCTGTGATACACCATGTGTGGTTACATCCATATGTGGTAATTGCCAGCAATATTATAATTAGCCATGTGAGTGAGGATGATACAATGTTTACATACTCACTATAGTGCTGATAGGCAGCCTGAGGGTTAAATACTGTGATAAATTTCGAGATGTTTTTCGGTCACCAAGCTGACATCCTTCCATCACAGTTGATTTTACTGTCATAGATAGGGCCACATCTGACGTAGAATCTGGACAGTCTTATTTGTTTGATATTTTCTTCGCGGAAGTTTACAAAAAATCTTCAAGCAGAGATTTTGAAATGAAGCCCCCCCCCCCCGGTCAAGTGTCAAGCAAATTTCCCCAAATTTGCAGATTGTCTGGCAGCATAAGGGTTAAACACAGGCACAGGCATTTACCTCAATTAATTAATTCAATAAAATAATTTTGTTCAAAAGAATTCCTTGCTGAGATTTTATGCATTTCATAGCACAATTTTTTTTGTTTAATAGGATTCTAAGATTTAATAATTTTTCGGGTTGGAGTGTGTAATATTAATTGTAATACTGGGCACATGATTGTTTTAAGACCGTAAATTCAGAGGATGAATATCTGGTTAAGGGTCTTCATTTTGAGAACAATAGGTGCTTTTGCAATTGGAGCAAAATGAAATCAATTTCAGGAGGTGTACTGTGTTTATTAAAGAAAGATATCTACAATTTTATGAAGCCGGTGTAAGAGTGATAGTTTTACCTTTATTTTCAACTATAAATGAATAGTAATGGGTAACTGAGGGAAAAGGGAAAACATCTATTTCAGCTGGGTGGGGCAGAATTTCGTTGGAGATCTGATTAAGCTCACCTATTTAACCCAAAAACTAAAACAATAAAACCTGTGTAATTGCATGTAACCAAAAGCATTCTGTCACAGGTGACACACATAAGAGACATCGCTGATAAATTTTATCATTATAATTTCATGTAAGCCATCTAAATTAGTAATATCCACATTGATGCTGTTTTCTTTTCAAAAGCTTCTCAACAAATAAAATCTTAAACCCTTATTAGGTCTATGTGTGTATCGGTTTCAATAGGTCAGCATGTGACTTTGGAAGGGAAGGTCCAGGATCGAGATTTAATTCCCCACAAATGGACCCTGATCCAACAAAAAATAATAATAAACGAAAGATTCAATACCTAAAAGTGTATGACTATTGTATCAGCTTGGTGTTACCCCAAATGAAATTATTTAATGCTTGAGTAAAATAAGTTATTGAAAAGATACAAAACTAAAGATTAATGTTTTAAAAGTTTTTCTGAAGGTGAAAGTCTTTTATGATGGCCAAATAAATCTGCTCGATACCATCGGGGTTTTAAAGGCAAGACGCGAAGCATAACAAGGTTTATTGCAAACTATATCTAGGGCACATGGCATTCTTTGTCAAGGCTAATAATATAAAATATTTTGTTGAAGCGCACCAGTGATGTTTTGGTCGTTAACCTTAATCTGTCAAATTTGGTCACCATTCCGTCATGCATTTTGGGCAGTGACGCATTTCCTTTTGAAGTAATTGGTGGAACTGTTTTCTAATGTTCAAATCGTTTTAGATCTATTGGTTAAATCTTAAATATCATTTCATCGGTGACATGTTCACAGTAAACTGTTTGTGATCACTGACCAAGATAATATTTTTCTTGCTTATAAATACACACACAAACATGCAAGGGTTAAATGAAACATGCAGATTTCATTCGGGTTTATTTCAAGTTCATGTAGAGATGGTGTCCCAATATCGAAACACGTCTCTTATTTGCCGTATTTCTTCAAATACATATATTTTCTATCGATAAAAAATACTTTTAAAATAAAGAGACCATTGATGTGGATGTTTTACCAAAATATTGTTTCGTTTGCATTTATATTTTTTAAATTATAGCCGTTTACTTTTTCAAATGAAATATCATCCCAAAATTGAGTTTGTCCCAATATCGAAATACCCGTGTGCCAATATCAAAACACCAAACAAAACACAAACGAAATATTTCATTTAATATTTCGATATTGGCACATAGGTGTTTTGTTTTGGGGACAAACTCAATATTTGAAGGTTTACTGACTTTGGAATGTTTTAACACCCTCTATTATCACTCACAATGAATGTCTCTTTACACGACAAGTTACTTCAAGGGCCACTAAGTATTGTAGCATTTATGTTCACTGGATACTGTACATCATTTCTAAATGGGAACCTTAGCAAAAAAAATAGCATTTCATTTGCTTAAGCCCATTTCAAATGAAACACAGAAAATTACAACACAAATGACATCTGCTTACCTAGGAAATGCAATCCACAAGAGGGCACAGGTATTTATATTTGTAGGTGCCGGACTCGAGTATCCATAGATGTCACCACCAAATGAAACAAGAAATTACTTTAAAAAATATGGCACGTGTCACTTAGCTGTTTTGTTTGACCCCATGTTTCGATTTAGGGACACCCTCTCTAACTATTGCATGTTAACACATTTTCTGTCAGGAGACAAATTATGCTGCAGGTGTTCTGTTTTGTTCATATACAAAGCAATACACCTGTTTTTCTCTTAATAGCTATGAATAATGAAAGAGCTTTACTCCATAAGAGAGAGATGGATACCAAACCTGGAAAGACATACACAATGTTGTAGCAATTAAAATGTGCAAAGGCGGGAAAATTAAATGAATAATTGAGCAGGCACAGTTATAAAACCGTGTGTTCATTGCAGTTGTTTTATCAAAAAATCAAGCACTTTTACTAAAAGAAGACTTCGGTGCAGTGTGCATTTGTATCACAATCAATAAGCCTTCAGCTAAATATTTAATATGGAGTTATATTTGGACTCTTAAATGCTGTTGTGGAGTACATTCCAAATATAGATAATATTACCCAATTGAAGTTAGATCTTTGCATGGAGCATTTACATTTATTAACTAATATTTAAGATAAAATCAGAATGTGAATTGGTTTTGTCTATGGTGGACATAGCATTACCATTACTTTTCTTGTAGCTAATTTCCCATGTGGTTTACTTGACCACCCATATATACAGATTTTCACAGATGAGTTGAGTTCTGAAACTTGTAACAGCCAGGGGTTGTGCACTTCTTTCAGACATATTCACAGATTGTGGATTTCTAATAGACAACTGACAAAGAATATTCCTGGGTTTTTTCTGTGTACATCTGGAGGTTTCTCTTAGTCCATATCTTTTGCAGTACTGTACATTAATGGGGACAGGTTTCGTAGCCTCTCTTTTGAAGATTTACCAGAATACGTCATTATTATGAAACAGATAGTCTAGTCACATCGATTATTTTGTGCTAGAGACATAGCTACCTGTGATATATCAAAAGGCAAAAGGGCTTCATTCAGTTTTCTGAGTTATCTGGGGAAACAACATGGCATAATCAAACTAGTTTCAAATGAAAAAGGCCATCACCACTGTCACCTGAAAGCAATGCCTGCAGCATTGTTATTGATACAAGCTGATGAGCAATGTACAGTCAATAACACATGTTTAGTTACTCAATCTAAACAAGTTAATAAAGCGACAGCAGTGTTTGATTGCTTTTATCAATTATCCAGGCTCATAGAAAGCCCCAGTGAATAATACATTTTGCGCAGGAGTAATTAATTTATTAGCACTCTCGGTGATAGAAATTGATAAGGTCTCAATCACAGAAGCCTCCATTTTGGAGGAAGATACCCAAAACATTGTAGATTGTGACTGAATGCCCTCCTCTCTCTCTCTCTCTCTCTCTCTCTCTCTCTCTCTCTCTCTCTCTCTTGCCTTAATACATGTAAGCCATTATGTCTTGCATAGCAATATGTGTAGAAAAAATCTAAATTTAAATGTGAGAGGTGTTATATGTAGTAAAAAGACACATGTTTAATGTTATAACTTGATAAAATTAAGAAATGCAAATTGGCCAAATTGTTTGTGATATTCTGCGCGTCACTTTACAAACAGTCATGATTTCAACTATTTTTAGTAAGTATTTTTGAAGATTAGGAAGCCTAAGTCACATTTTTGTCAAAACTATCACAATTTCACCACGTTATATAAGCATTTATCAAATTTGGGCAAGCCGATAGCAGGTCTGCCAGGTTTTGCGTTCAACAAATAATATTTGTGTTGAGTCTATGAACCGCTGTCTCGAGTGTCACTTATCAAATCCAAAACACTCTCCAGGAAACTCTCATCAGTCATACTCTTTCCACTTATTACAGCATTTGTATCTGACAGATACGATAATGGACCTTAAGTTGGATCAGATTATGAGTAATTGCTTTTGAGATTAGGGAGAAAATTAAGACTTGCTCCACTAAACATTAAGACCTACTTGATTAGGAACAATAAACCACGGATTTCAAAAAAGGGAAAAGTTGAGAGATTTATTGTCGGCAGGGGAGCCGTGCTTAGCTTCATTCCCTGTCCTTACTGCGGGATGCAGTTGCAAAGTCATAGAAATCACATCATCAATACCAATTGATTCCTCTTGTTTGCAGATCGTAAACTAAAGTAGATAGTCGTGAGCTTAACTGAAGCTGTGACAACTTAAGATATAAGATTACAATCTTCTTGATGTACTTGAGACAACATGAAGGGTATGTGTACATACAATAGCTGATATTGTCAATTAAATCTGAATTTGTTCCCCGGCCAATTGGACAAAACAGATCTATGATAATAATGGACAATATCCACTTAAAACCATTTGACTTCCTTTCTCTACTCAATTGCATGAAGCCGAGGTTCCCTTTCTTGCCAACATAGCTGCCGTCTAATCATCTCTCGATTATTAGGATGACTTTATGTTGATAAAATATATTGGAGGACTCGAAGTCGGTGGTGGGAATCATTACCTGAAGTCCCGTCATATTTTCCTCACTATGGTTGACTGTACAGTAAAATCTTCATTGGACGTACTAGTCATTGGGCGAAGCACTGTCATTCGCGTACTATTTCTCAGTCACCAATCTCGATTTTGGTAGCATTTTGTATTCTATTGGGAGAACCTATTGTCATCAACGTTCCTTTTTCCTTTAGAAATGAAGAGTTTGTCTTATGTGGATTTCACTGTAATTTCAGCTACAAATTTATCGAACGAAGTTTTAAAACATTGTTGTTACACATACATTCATCATACATGTCTAATATGAAAGTAAGACTTGAAGTTCCTATTTTTTGCTTATTAGAAATATATATTTTATGTCGGTGTTCAGCTGGTTGGAAAGCTTTTAAAGCTGAATGGCATAGTATGCACAGAGAACATCATCACCAGAGGGGTAATGCTCAACCAGAGCACTATTGCCTGACATTACTGCTCACCAAACAAAGATAATTCTTTGTTCATTACCTGCGGTTGTCATTGCTCTTAAACTAGCTGCACTTGAGCAGATCAGTTTCATGTGATGAAGCACAACATCTCATCTACACCCAAGGATGAGATTAAATTAATATCTGTTAAAGTGTATGATATATGGCATAACTGCGTGTTTGGCTGCACTCTTTCCTCCATAAGACTTTCATGTGCAGCATTTAAAGTTCATATAAATTCCTATTATCATCACCATCATTTAGCTATTTCCCAAAAATAAGAAAAAGGGTGTTTTGAAGGAAGATATTGTCTCAAGTACCTGCAGCAAGTTTTGATGACAATATTGCACATGATTTGATTAAATATCAAGTGTCTCTTGTGCTGAAGCCATTTTGGTACAACCAGTGTATGTCAGCGCTTTCTAATTGTCTATTCACGGGTTCTATACCTAATGTTCACAATTATGTTACATTGTAACCACAAGATATTTTAAGTGATACTAGGTGAAACCCGTGCTTCGCACGGTTAGGGCATGACAGCATATGTGAAAGAGCAGGCCGTCCGCATCCTCCCACTCGTACACTGCTGTCCACCTATCTCTGTCCAGCTTGGGGGGGAGGTCTGTCTGCTTTGCCAATTTGCCATTGAAGTAAAGGTGGGATTTAAAG
>JBCAUI010363960.1:0-14809 GCA_038406195.1 Haplosyllis anthogorgicola | reverse complement strand
GTATCTAAGTCATAAATTCAAACACCCAGTGATACAGTGTGCAGGCAAATTTTCATTGTGTGTGTGTGTGTGTGTGTTTGTGTGTGTGTGTGTGTGTGTGTGTGTGTGTGCATGTGTGCATGCATGTGTGTGTGCATGTGTGCATGTGTGCGTGCATGCGTGCGTGCGTGTGTTTTCTTTAAATCAGCACAGGTCCCATGGACCTATTTTTTCACTTGATTTTGCATACTAGCTAAATAAAAACAAGAGTGCCTGCCTTTTAATCGAAGGCTCACCGTCCGCTTAGCAAATAGTTATTAAAATGACCATAGAAATTAAAACATGACAGAAATTGCCAAAACAATTAAATTTGACCTTCAAATGACCTTGTACTGAATACACTAAACTGAACGCAAATCGTTTAACATTGAATTGAACAAAGAACTCTTTTTGTGCTCAAAATATCCCGTATGTTATGCTTACATAGATTCAGTCACTTAAATCTGTTCACCTACTTTCTAGGTGTAACAGTAGTTAATGCAGTAACCTGCCCAGTTTAACCAACATAACTGACATTGTTTGATAACATTTAACAATGGGGGATCCAATAAGCCACAATTTTCAACGGCTACAATTTCTTTCATTTCACAAATTTTTGTGGAAAATATTAGAGGGAATCCCTCGTAACTCATTGGAGGACCCCGCAGGTCCTCCAACGAGAAATCCTGGATTTGCCCTTGTTCGATTTCCATTGTGGATATTTAGGAAAGAACAACCCCTGCCTCCTAACAGATCCTCTTTTTAACTTAGGCATCTGTAAGGAATTTTATTCTTCCGTTTTATTTTAGATAGAAGACAAGGAATGACGTCGTGATGTGACGTATATTTAATCCAACTTCTACGTCATCACTAAAATATGACGTTTATTAACTCTTTTTCTGTAACATTATTAAAACGACGCATATTTAAAGGACACTATTTCCTCTTTTCCCTCGAATATTTTCTAATATATACATTTTAAATTTAATATCACTTGCAATTTTTTACAATGAAATATATTTTTTGAAAATTGCCATTGGATGCACTTGTAAAACTTATATTTCTCAGAAAAAATTTGTAATAAATTGATATTTTAAAAAGTCCGAAACCACCCTTCAGTTATTTGCATAAGAATAAGCAAATACCAAAATTAACACATAGTTTTGATGAAATTATTAATTTAATCTAAATAAATAAATTAAATGCACTTCGAATTGTTTTGTTTTGTTTTACACACTATGATAACAGACAGATAAACAGACAGACAGACAAGCAGACACAAAGAGATAGCACAATGATTTTGCAGCAAGTTTAGGGTTAGCGAGGCCAATTGCCAACTGCAGTGCACACGTGCTGCAGCGCAACACAGTCCATGTGAAAATAGTCTAACATAACTGACTTACAATCGACAAAAATAAAAACAAAAACACAAGAACGACACTAATAATACATGATAATAATAATAATGAAAAAAGTACTTGTGCAACTACTGGTCTGTCGAATGTCGTGACAACTGTATCTATTGTCATGATGCCGTACATTTTGACGTCATGATGTCACCAAAGAAAACAATGTCATGGAGTGGAAAGTGTAATGAGCCTCGTTTTCAGATGGTCAGTTTTTTAGTCATTCGACAATTACTGCGAAAAACACATAAATCGCAAATGTCCATTGTGCATGACAAACGTTACCTTCGTAATGAAGAATTCGTTGGCGATACAGGTGATTTTACACAGTAAACAAATGTTCAGGTTTTTCGGGCTTCTTTCCTCTTGGTAGATCATGGTTTCGCAATTATTCACCTGAATTAAATAAATGTTATTTTAGGAGCATCATGCCATTTTGTACTTGAACTATAAATTATCGTTACCTGGTGTGTGATGTTACTTACAGGTGAAACTATTACGTATTTCATTAAATATCTGTCAATTTTATTTCAGTAGAGGTTCAATAACCCATCATGAACTTCAAATGAAAATCTTTTGTAGCGGGATGTTAAACTTTTGATAGTAATGCTCTGAAATAGTTTTAATCATCAGAATACCAACAATACAGTAGGATTGGCCATCTTGCTGCATGTTTTTGAGTCGTATAAAATAAAGAGTCCACTGTAGAATTATACTAAATGTAATCAATTAAAGAATATTCCCACCAACTAATTTTGGTTTTCATTACAGCTCATTTTGTTCGAAATTGAATGTGAAATAAGAATTTGAATTTTAGTGGTCTACTGAATAGATGATATTACACTAACTATTCTAGTTGCCACAGTTTATTTAGCGATGTGCCCTGTCAACGAGTTATTTCTTTGTGCACAAATAAAAACAAATTAGTAATGGCTATAATAAAGTAGTAGGTAATGTAAATTAATAGATCATTTAGGAAGAAAATAGTAATTGTTTGAACGTTTGTGCATGATGTTTGAATTTGGTTAAACTTTGCCTGCTTTGGAAAGAAAATCACAAATTAGTCAAATCTATTTCATCCAAAATAAATAAAATATAATTTCTAATAGGAAGGAAAAATAAAAGTCACATAATAAATCGGTGCGACATATTTGCAAGTATTTGAGAAAGAATTCTTAATGTACACAAATAAAACTAAAATTGAAATTGTTAAAATGATTGGTCAGTGCAACTTGAGCACACAATGCATGGAGAAATGTACTATGTTTTTTATCTCTTATTCGAATGTCCTGACTACTCTCGCGACTGCAAAGCATTTGTATTTGTTCTTATCACAGCGTCAATGCAAAAAAATACCTTAAGAATTGAGTTGCATTTCTGCAACATTTATCCCTTTTTTCAAAAGCAGAAACTCCCCTGCTTGTTTAACCACGTTACAAATTCAGGGGTCTGCAAGAGCGAGTAATAACGTCACTCCATTCATTTCAATTGTTTGACGTCATCAGTTTACGTTGTGTTATGGCAAAAAGCGTTGATATGGTAAGAAGGGAGCGGATACTCTCCGTGTAACCCTTAAGTTGTAGTATTTATTCGGATTATACTAATATCATACTAATAACAATTTTAAGAGTCGAAATCTGTCACGTGGGTGACAGAAGGGGGGGGGGAGGTCCATCCCCACACCTCGTCCCCCAACACCTGATCCTCAGTGCCGGGGGGTCCATCCTCACAAATGACATCTCATCCAACTATGGGCCATTTTGACCCAAATGTGTCACTTCAAATCCAACTATGTGCAGTTTTGACCCAAATATGTCACTTCTAATCCAACTATGTGCCATTTCAACCTAAACAAGTCACTTCAAATTCAACTATGTGCAGTTTTGACCAAAACACATCACTTTAAATCCAACTATGGGCCATTTTGACCAAAATGTACCACTTCAAATCCAACTATGTGCAGTTTTGACCAAAATGCATCACTCCAAATCCAACTATCTGCTGTTGTCCCAAACGCATCACTTCAAATCCAACTATGTGCAGTTTTGACCCTAATACATCACTTCAAATCCACCTATGGGCTGTTTTGACCCAAATGCGTCACTTCAAATTCAATTATGTGCAGTTTGACCCAAATATGTCACTTCAAATCCAAACTATGTAAATTTGTAACCGGCTAAAACAGAAAATGTTGATTTTGACTGGGTAAAAGGGCCCAAAAAGGCTTGAAAGTCCCCTCACTTAGGTTAGGGGGATGCCGAATCGAATGGTGGTGGTTTCAAGTCTCTATGATTAGCAGTTTTCAAAATATGATACTTTTTCTTGATTTTTTGCTGGAAAATGTAGTCATAGAGTTCTGAAACTTTGTAGGGGAATAGATTAGGATCCAAGTAGCAATGCATGTTTAAACAGTACACGGAATTGGTATAAGTTTGGGAACAATGGCGCATTAAAAGCACAGTGTGAAATTGTTATGTCCTCTCTTTTGTTCTGGACGTTTCGAAACTGATACAAATTCCGTGTACTGAAGTTTACAATCTAAGTGTCCTCACTAAGGTCTTTTACGAACAGGTGGTATCATCACTCTACTTACGCAAATAATATAAATGTCAACTTATAATCTTTAGGTGTTAGCCATTGGCCCCATCCCACGGCCAAAATTTTCTTCATTTTCATGCAGTTTTTCCCAATTTTTGGGCGAAAATATGTGAAAATTGGGTTGGCGCCCCACCTACGGGCTGGGTAACCCCCGTACGGGAAATCCTGGATCCGCCAATGTTAGCGTTCATAAAAACGCAACGTAAGTTCCTGAGGTTGAATAAATTTAATGTTTCAGATATCGAACATTCATGATGGGTTGTTGTGGAGCATTCAGTATGAAATCAGTACTTCTCTTGGTATATATCAGGAATACATCAGAATATCAACAATATAGTAAAATCTGCCATCTTGCCGCATGTGTTTGAGTCGTATAAAATAAAGAGTTCACTGTAGAATTATACTAAATGTAATCAAATAACAGCCATTAATTTTGCTTTTCATTATTGCTCATTTTGTTCGCTATTGAACGTGAAATAAAAGTTTAAATTTTGCTGGTCTACTGAACAGATGATATTACACTGACAAGTGTGAATTTTAGATAATTTCGTCTCGTAATGCATTATTTTCTGTAGATTCAATTGCTCCTGAAATTTCTACAAATTTCGAAATATTTAAAAACAAAAGAAGTCCGTGTTGTGTTTTTGATGCACATAAAAGCACAACGATAATACTTTAACATTGGGATGTGATCGTCCTATCACGAGGTGAAATTATCGTGATGTTATATTGGATTTCCAATGCTAAGCTAACGGACATTAGTTTCTCGGCTGTCCGCTACCCTGAAGGGTGCAGCACCTGACGGACAATAAATCCGATGTATATTTGCAGAATTGTAAATGTTGATGTGAACAACGATTTCAGCGTATCATCATGTATCCTGCACTAAGTATTAATTCTGATAACTAAGGTGCAGGGGCGAAAAAGTATTTATCATGCTTCTTTAATTTGGTAAAAAAGGAATCTAAGGCTTTGCCAGAGAAAGGCGTAGCAGGAAAATCCACTGTTCACAAAATTCTGAGATGGAATTATTTCTTACATCACAGTTGCGTCATGGCGCAGCCTCCGTCATGGGACTCCGGCGCGGGCATCGTCTACCGACTAAACGTCATGCAGGATGTGACGCTAGAGCGCGGATCCACGAACTTCGACTATCTGGACCATCTGATCGTCGGGCTGCTGCCGCAATTTCCCAAAAAACGTTCTCTCATCCAGTTCCAGGATCTGGATACAGCCTGCGAGTTGGTTACTTTTGCACATTTCATTTTCATTGCAATATATTGTCAATGTATTTCTTTGCCTTGTTTAAAGTCATTTCAAGTTAATAATGCAACAAAATGTAAACCAAAATTATGTAACCAACCTATGTACATGCGACGAATACTCACATAGGTTACACATCTTGTACATACGCTGCTATATTGTTTAAGAGAAAAAATACAACCTTAAGTTGATAATTTGTACATTTCGTTTTAGACCTCAGCACATTAAATGGGCAAAGATGTACGTCCACTATCATTACTCGCACAAAGCAAGCTGGCAGCCAGTAACCCAAAGTCCTTTCATACCTAGACCTATTGAATTATATCAAGTGATACCCCCAGAACATTCTTTTATTTTTAGAAAAAATAGAAACTGATTGAGACTAACTCTAGCTACTGCAAAATTCATGATATATACCAGTTTTGAAATTGCCTAGTAACAGTTCCTGATGAAGACACAATAAGTCGAAACCGGTAGAATCTAGAAAGCCTTCAATAAACATACGTATCAATTAGACCAGTGTTTGGTGCCTATTTTTCCGAAAATTTTTACTTTATACTGACACCTCGCATCCAAGGGATCCAATGGTTGAAAACGAAGGAAACTCACTAAAGACACAGAATGGACGGTTTACTCACTCTACGAAGTCACCCACACCACCACTGTGAGTACTGCATCTACTAGATCCTGTACAAAGGCTGCTAAAGCCCTACAAAGATGAATGCACATAATTAGAAAGCAAAATCAAAATCAAAAACAAGATGGCTACCAAGGCAACTGAGCAAGATGGATGCACTTGTAAATGCACACAGCTGAATCTTTCCCAACTTGAAGAAATTAAAATTTACAACAGATTTCTCCTAAAACTATGTGATGAATGCATGGAAAAGATGAAGAATACTAAAATTGACTTTAAATCGTACAAAATACCAAAGATTTCCATCCCTGAGATCAAGATAAAATGAGCCAAATATTCGCGAACTTCACTATGAAATATGCATCCACAAGCACGCCAAGTGGAAACACCCAGAAAGAGGCTGATAAACAAAAAGATGGAAGAAAATTCAGAAAAATTAACTGAAAAATCGAAAAATAAGACTCCACAAATATATTATGCCAGCAAAACTACACCTATTGATGTACCCCAATACACATGTGATGAATGCACCCAAGACTTTTCCACAAAATGCAGTCTACAATGCCATATAAGGGTAAGACATCGCGGACTTAGAATCCCATGTGAAATCTGTGACAGAGAATTTGGTACTAAAGATATCCTAGATAGACACATACGTACAAAGCACAGAGACCTGAATATCAAGCCTAAGAAGAAAATTAGCCTAGCAGAATATCATACCAGAACAAAAATTCATAAACCCTACATTAGGATGAAAATCCCTAGTAAGCCATACCAAACTGATGTGACAACTAGCACAAAGTATATCTATGAACAATCCAAAAGACCAAACCAAAGGATCTACCCATGGACACTGAAACAGCATTTAGACCAGTCCAAACCAGACTCAAGATCTAGACCATGCCTGCAAATAAACAATGAACTAGTGAGGGTCATCCCCTTAGACCCAATACCACACACTATCCAGCCAACAGACCCAAGGATAACCAGGTCTAGCCACAGCCCAGCACCTAGTCTAGACAGTGAGAGTCTAGACAATATGACTCAAGAACTGAACAAGTTACTAGAACACCCTGAGAGCCCAATAGCATCTACTCCTGAAATCCCAGATATACTATCTGAAACAATGAAAGAACTAGATGGAGCCCTAGATGAAAATGATTGGACCATTATTGATAGCATTGGTACCACTGATGATGTGATACTAGAAGAACTCAGATTCTGTGACCTATAAACTGGAAATACAACTTGCAGATAGGGGTGATACCCCTATAAACTGGAAATACAACTTGCAGATAGGGGTGATATCCCCAGAACATTCTTTTATTTTCAGAAAAAACAGAAACTGATTGAGACTAACTCTAGCTACTGCAAAATTCATGATATATACAAGTTTGGAAATTGCCTAGTAATGGTTCCTGATGAAGACACAATAAGTCGAAACCAGTAGAATCTAGAAAGCCTTCAATAAACATACATATCAACTAGACCAGTGTTTGGTGCCTATTTTTCCGAAAAAATCATTAATTCAAATGTTTCCAGTGCTGCCATGCATATTATAAATGTCACTTGTACCTTATGCTGTACATGCCTGTGTAAAAAGAAAGCATTAATAACATGCTAAAATTGCTTTAAAGTTGCAATTATGAATGTATAAAATATAGTTACCACAGGGAAATATATCGGAAACACAGGAAAAACTCAGGAAAAACACAGGGAATTTGATTTCACTTGGAACGTGGCAACCATGAATAATAATTTAAATGTGCACATCATGTGTCTTTTTCAGCACACAGGGCATTGCAGCATTTCGGTGGAGCTACATCCTTATATAACTACTCAAAGGTAAACACAACCCTACATTTGCAGCACGTCTCATAAACGGTTGATTACTTTAAACAACAAAAGTTGACGTTTATCCTTGCCCTTCAAAATTAAACGCTTGAAGTCTTAGTTATTGAAAAAAGTACATTATATTACAAATATATTATATTTTTTTTTTCTGTGGGACGGTCCTGACTACAAATATGAAAAGACCTTCAAGCAGCACGCTATGAAATAATTAAAATAATTAAATTAGAATCATGAATTGCCCGTTGTTCATTGTCTGTGCACACTTACCCCAAGCACACAATCGATCGTGAAGAATTATCTCTCACACATAAAAATGCATCCATGTCCCCTCTCAAAACATGCCAGAAATGATACCACTGTGACCAAAATTCGTAAATTGGTTGCCATATTTGCTTTTTGGCTCACTTTGTATGATTGCCAAAGATCCTATAGGATCATGGATCATTCATCGCCGTTGTTATGGTCGTTGCCGTCATCTTGCGTCGTCAGTGCACACTTAATTTTTATATATGGGTTTCAGCCGATAACAAGATAAAACCGCTTTATTTTGGTGCCGTCTGTATTTTCCAGTTTGGCGGCAGTTTTTGCTTTTTTCATAAATTCATTATTCGAGAGGTGGTTTTTATTTGCACTTCACTCATTCTCATTATTTGTTTTTAATAGCGCCAAATGAGCCCAGGTCCATCTGAACCTATTGTTAAAAGTTAACTTTGTAAGTTCATATTGCATTTTATGTATGTTTACTCATTTAAGTTGATGCAGCAACACCAAGATGCTTTTCAGGCAGGCAGTCCTTATCCGGATGCTTTTTACTCAACTATCTGCAAACAAGGTAGTTACCTCGACTTATAAAACTAGATCTATTAACGCGGTGGTTAACTTTAGGACACACCACAGGTCTATCGTAAAGAGTATAGATGTCTTTGAGACACAGGTAGACATAGCTTGTGATAGACTGCTTTGCCCTACCGTAGAGCAAATAATTCTCGTTTACTTCTTTGAGTACTGTCATGGATGCCAAAGTGCAAATGACTGGCCTGGAAAATGTATTGTTGCCTACTTTTACTTTCCAGTGAAAGTTAAATACTAATTCATGTCCCGATATGTACTGCAGGTTTATATCACAATGTGTCTGAGGACACGCATTGGGGTGGATTCCTGAATGCCTCAATCAGCTACATAAGGGAAAGGTACCCTGTGCCATGGGATATGGTAGGTAATATTTTTCATAAAAATGTGTTACTTTTGGCTATTTCACCACTGTGCATGTCTTATGCTGATGGGTTATACTTTTAATTAAAGAGTTAATCTCGTTCTGTGTACTCTCGACTTGATAGGAAACCGAGAAGCTCGTTGTGTTCTTACTCGGGATAGTGTCTCACCAGGTTGCTGATGTGTCATGGCACAGTCTTGGCATCGATCAGGGATTCATCCGAACTATGTCAAAGGTAAGCAAAACGCCTTAGAGACATACGTGATATGGTTCAGGCGTATTTGTGTGATTCAAATTTGCTTTTACAAAGAATGCACAGTTCATGATTCTAGAATCAGATTGAAGAGTTCGGTACAATTGCAAATTTCTAAATGTGAATAAAAATGACTTCCGTAGGTGAACTTCCACAATGACTATGGATCGGCTCATACAGCAGCCGATATTGGTAAGCAATTTTCTTCAATACAAAATCTTAATTAAGACGGTATTACAAACAAAGGAGAAAGGTTCAGTAACTTTATTGAATGGCTTATTAATCTGTTATGGTGAATGCACGAGGGTTGTAATTCTTAAAAGAAGGACCCGAAGGTAAATTGTATTTATGAATTACATGCCTGAGTGACATTCACGGACTTAATTGATATTACATTCTCATTAGGGGTGTCAGGGTTAACTGAGCTCGACCGGTTATCCAATCTGTTGCGTGGACTGGCTCCAATTGGTGATGAACCATGAACCTTGGTCAGTCCTGGCCACTTGTTCGACAGACTTTCAACTACTAAATACACTTATTTTCTGCTGTTTAGTGTTAAACTTCAGCAGACAAGACCAAAAAGTTCTTGTCAGTTACAAATATTATCTATTTTCTTTCATGAAAGGACTCCTAAAATGTGTCTCAGAATTTAATTTTTTCAGTCATGTACTATGCACACATAATTACGATAATCAACTTACAATTTGTTGAACATTTTTCAAATATTTTGGCACTTCTTCGAAAGACTGGTTAACCGGTCAAACAGCTACGGTTAACCGGTCCTTGGGAACAGCACGGTTTGACACCCCTAATTCTTATAAAGAATCACCAGTTACAAACAAAGGAAATTGACCGAGACGTAAATGAATTGATCAAAACGAGATGTGTTGTAATTTATTTCATCTGGTAACTCTGACATCTTTCTCAACCACAAATGCTGACACATACGCAACTATGAAAAAATGAGAACATAGCAGAATGGTTTTTTAAATTCTGAATATTAGGTGGAGATATAGTGAATCAATATGAACTCGATATGGAATATATCAGACTTGTAAATGAGTGGTATGTATAACACATTTACTAAATTACAAATTAGTCTGTAAGAACAAACATTGGTGAACCGTGATTGTATTTGCACCATTGTAACTGTTTGCATTATTCTGATTTATCACAATTAGATAGGGTTTTCTCGGCATTCTGCATGTGACAAAATTAGTAATATCTCCAAAGTAACACAACGTAATACACTCTTTACAGGTATGTTCCGTTGGAAGATTTGTACGAAATATATAAACGGTATTACGGTGCAGACAGAATGCCTCGTGAAGTTATAGAAGCATGCACTTCAATTTTGTTGTTAGAAAGGTAAAGCAAAAATGTAAATAATAATTAAATCGATTAACTTTGAACTCCCATAAACATTTGTGAAAAATCAAATGATCTGGCATTCTGTATCCCAGGCACCAGTGATTTCTACGGTTACATTGAATATCAATTTGTGTCTGGAATACTTTTCACAGACTTGGAGAAAGAGTGGCTATTGGAAAGGCATTCCCCTACATTGCCGACGAGAGCCCTTTTCTAGTGGATATGTTGAATCCCTATTTCCTGGGCGGTATGGATGATATGGCAGCATGGACACGATACATTTGGAAGGATGTTACACATATGCTAGAGCACGGTGTTCAGTAAGTTAAGTTAAAACATGTTTTTGAGTTAAAAAATGTAAATGTAAATATAATTTCTACAAACATAATGCAATCAACTTACTTTGAATTTTAAGCACATAAATCACACGAATGTTATTATCTCCATATTAAAGTGCCGAGATGGTCATTTTAGCTTACGAAATTTAAATCAAACAATTATTGTGCATTTTGTGTCGTTAAATTTCATTCATCATCTTCATAATATATAGTCTTCATAAATTATCATTTGATTATTTTAAGATCGTGTGATTTACCACACAACACTCTCTTCATCTTCTGCAACAACTCCAGTGAACATCCCAAACTTAACAAAACTTCACGTTCGAAGGAAACCAATGGACATTTTACAGAACCAAATTTAAGAGGACTCCTGGAAAATGAAATTGAGAAGAGTTACACGAAAAGAGGAGTTTATTTGAAACCATCTACCAGATTGAAGGTTAGAATCAAATGTTACCAATTACAGTTACGCGGGTGACCATCATGCAGTTACAATTACATTTACAGTAGCTGTACAATTATAGTGTAATTATAACCGCGTAGTGATACATGATTTATCAAATATAGAGCTAAGATAATGGGAATAATTTAGTGGACGAGCACATCTTAGCATTGAACGTTGCAAAGCAGAGTGAGTCGCGAAAATTTGCAATTGCATGTTTGAGTATTAATTAATTATTTAATTAATTATATTACTGCGTGGAATTTAGCAATTACTAATTGTTGACACCACGAAGTCTTTAAACTCTAAAATTCAAAGATTTTGCGTGTGTTTTACATTTCAGGCAAAGCTACAAAATGTAACACAAAAGGAGAATCTGGAAAATGAGGTTTTAAAAATGCGTTCTCCAGTTCTGAAAAGAGGTAAAACACCTGCAACAAAACTTCAATATCCCGACTTCACTTACACAACTTTATACCCTTATGCCAGGCTGGGATGGTGAGTACTTTCTGGTTAATCAAATAAAGAACATTCTAAAAGATTCTTAAAGTTTATTGTAATGATCTAATAAATCATTTACTATAATTAGCAATGTCGTTGTGTTAATATAATCTCGCGCCATGGCGCCAACTAGTGGCCGGTGGAAATGACGTCATAATATGTGGTGACGTCGTACACAGCCTCCAAATCACATAAAAGCAAGCGCGTGCGTGCTGCATCTCAGAAGGAATCCAGATGTTGAAGGGTAAACATCTCATGTAACTCGCGTTCTAGTTGCTTCAGGTAAATGCATTTAGATTTAATAGTTTAAACATAATTAGATAAAGCATAACACAAAAGAATAATCAATTAGTAATCACTATATTCAGTAAAATCAGTACATGTACACATAATTGCCGAAGTTCCGTCATAAACAAGTAAAATGCAAGGCCAACAGCATAAATACTAAGTTAATAGTCTGAAATATCTGCAGAATGACTGTCTACATATCACTGATTTGCTTACACTTCTTGCTTAGTGCACCGGTTGCACCAAGCGTCCGCCGTACTGCACAATATAAAAGAGGAGCGAGCGTTGACGAACCGAGATAATCCGAATCTGACACATTAACCATAACAAATTTACTGATACAAAAATGTACAAAAAAACAACGTGGTATTTAAACTGCTTTTGTATGAAAATGCCTCAATATTACAAAGCACAATACTTCATATTGAGATCAAAAATTGAAAATATTTTATATGTTGTTTTGAAAGAGAATAATCCTATTGTTTATTTTCCTAAGCATTATAACGTATCCGCTAATTGTGAGTCAAATTTTATCACACTGTTCACTGGGGAAATGTGACATTTAATTACATGGAAAATGCGTAGTATGGGCCGGGATTTCTAACAACATTTCAGGTTTCAAATATAACAAACATCACAGTACAGGCTTTGGAGCAGCCTTATCCTAATTTCTTTGAACTAATGTTCCTTTGATATTTTGAAATTTGAAATAATAAAATGGACAATGCAAATTAAAATCTTAAACTGTACATGCACACAAAAATCGTATCAGAACACGGTACCTTATGGGGGCTCCCTTAAAACTCTTATGAACACAACTGATACGATTTTTGTGCAATAGTGGAGTCTAATTGGCCTTATGACTGTATTTTTTCTTCCAGAACTCTCTTTTTTGGACCATACCAGAAATCAGTTATAAATGCATTCTTTTAATAAATCGAGCGCTTTTAAAGATAGTAGGACTATATAATTTTTGTTTGCATTGGTTATGTGATTAAATAGAGGGGAAAAGAGGTTTACAGTATGTAAAATGCATTGCTAACAGTATTTTGTACTGCAATAGTAAACATGGCACAAATAATATGATTTTTTTCTTTTAAATAATCTCTAGTATTTAGCTACGTAGCAGGATAACTTTGGCACAATATATTTAATATTCGAGATTTTTACTAAATCAGTTTTTACCTAATTCACTTAATTGAATATGTCTGGTTTAAAAACAAATTTTAGTCATTGGCGGATCCAGGATTTCCCGTACGGGGGGGCGCCCGGCCCGTAGGGGGCCGCCAACCCAATTTTTACCTATTTTCACCCAAAAATCGAGAAAAACTGCATGAAAATGAAAAAAAATTGGCCGTAGGGGGGAGGCCCTCCTGCGCCCCCTAGATCCGCAAATGTTAGTAATTATACCAAAATAGTAAAACTATAATTTTTTTAAGATTACTATATTTAGTATAATTTGATATTAATTTTAGTAAAAAAATATGAAAAACTACAATTAGTAAAATTACTAAAATTTTAATGTTTACTATTAATTAAAACTATGCTATATAAATCTATAAAATTAGGTGAATTAGGCTAATTAGGCAAACAAAATTGATTAGTAAAAAACCTCGATTGACATAACAGCATCACACGACAACATGGCGTCTTACGAAATTTTGTCCATCGCAAAATAGTGAGTGTTATTTTTATTATATTCAAGTCCCGACAAGTTCACTAGAGACCTTGCTTGTGTTGTTAAGTATTGGAGGTTTTTCGAATTCGTTGTCCACCTTATTCACCTAATTCACCCAAGTACGTGGGAGTTACACCAATACCACTTGTGTATACTGATATCAGTATATTTAACCAAAATCACTTACTAACATAAGGGCAATAACATTTTGATCTGTATCCTAAATGCAAAGAACGAATTAGGAAAAACCTGGAATGTCTAATTCCATGTACCCTCAGGAGACCGTAAATTTGGAATGTGTTTTCATTTTTCGAATTGAAACAAAATTTTTCACGCCATGCCTTTATGCCTATCAAAAGCATAGAATGAAAACATTTTGTTTTCAAACGTTACAAACTGATAGTAATTCCAGAAGTCAAGACACAAGGAACAAAAAACTTTTCATGAACTTTCACATGCGAACAGTTGTTAACCTTACTTAATGTTGTTCAAAAATTGTATTCCCTTAAAAAGGCAAGAAATGCACATAATGTACGTCACCATCAAGATTTGTACATCAGCTGGCTAAATGGCCTTCATTTTGTCTCTATGTAAATGCGTCAGATATAGATGCACGTCTATGCCATCTATTAATTGTTTCACCCTAATCAATTCAATTAGACATTGCCTCCATCTGCCTTTTATACTTTTGTACACATACATGCTGTCTAGGGAGACCCTTAAAGAGCACACTGTGCTTTCGTGTGAACAAAAAATGATCATAATTTAGCCAGCTGGTGACATGAGACATGTGGACACATGTTTATCATTTGCTAAACCTTGTTAAATTTACACGACAATACAAAACACCCAATATATTTGTTTTTTTAATGAGTGTGGTCCAATTAATCATCACAACAGGGGGGAATCCTGCATGAGAGAGTATGGCTGGCACTCCAGCCACAAT
>JBCAUI010363849.1:0-14810 GCA_038406195.1 Haplosyllis anthogorgicola | reverse complement strand
ATGTTTAACACTCTTCAGTTCGGCATCCAACTTTTATGTCTAAATAATAACATACAGTAGCAGTTTTTGAATTTCTCTGTTTGTTATGATCATTAACCACAATATAGCAAAGAGGTTTCTAGCACATTTGCTTTCACATTTGTGGATTATTATGCCACTTTTAAATACAACAAATTTCACATCTTCTCAGTAAGTGATTCCATAGTTCCTAGTAATGTAAACAATAAGACACTAAAACCATAGTTTAGTAGTATAGAGGTTACTAGCACATATACTACAGGTATATTATACCACCGTCACCGTTTTACTCCTGATTTTCCATACACTTCTGCATATGTCATTGCAACTGTGCATCGTATCTAAAAACTTCACGACATTTACTGCAAACTTTGTTGGGTGCTGAATGCACTCTCATATGTGATCGCAGATTTTGCTCCACTCAGGCCTTATAGTCACACCGTCCACAATTCAGCCAAAATTTGGTACAAATATGCCTAAACAATTGAATTACTTGTTGAATCTATACAGAGAAATTTTCAGGAATTTTGGTAAAATTTAGCAGTTTTCATTAAATAAAGCAAGAAAACAAACTTCATCACTCAAGGTCTGAACCATGAATGCTGGACTGAATTTTATCCTCAACACTGATTGGCTGATTCCAAACTGTTTATAATATCAAAACATGGCACTTAGTTGATCAGAATGTAAACAAAGAGCTGTCAAAATACTCAGAAACCATCCCAATCAATGTTTTTCAGCTAAGGACCATTTCAAAACCTGATAAAAATACTTGAATCGTAATTTTTCTGTTTGGGGACCATCTCAAACAGCATATCCACTTGAGGGACCACCTCAAAACTTGTACAAAGTAGGAAAATCGATGTGTTTACCCCAGAATTTAATTTTTCAGCTGTGCCAATCATTGTAAATATCTACTACATGTATGTATCTTTACTGTGTACAATGTAACTCACATATTTAATTATTTATCCTAATTTATTTAATATTTATGCATTATTTATTCATTTATATTTAATTTACTGTAGTTTAGGACCTATTTATCCCTGTAATTTCAGTTTAGAAGTATTTATTTGTAAAAATTATGTAGTTTTGTAGTTTCTAATGCACACAACACATGTACAAACCTCAAAAGATCACATTTTTGTTAGTCTAGACTAGTTTGAATACATTTTAGCAGTATATTTTGCCTTTTGCCTGCCACTAACTATCCTAAAAGTGTTGGAGGAGTGTACAGAGACAATTTGAATGCCCTACAAGATAAATAAATTACCTCTCCTGCCCCTAGACAAGTCCAGCAGACATGCACTCAAATAGACAGTACTCATCATTGGCCATCATAACTTCAAAGTCCGAAGCCTTAGATCTCTAACTACCAGGCTAAAATAGTAACATCCAATCCAAACCATTCAAGATCAATTAGGATCAAACAAGTCTCTGTGTATATAAGGCACACACACCTCCAGCACAGCTCAGAAGGAGTAGGGACCAGGCACCAGGCTAGAGACCTCTGCAAATGCATGTAGACTTCACGAGAACCAACAATAAACAACATTCAACCTTTAACTACTGTGTCAGCATTGACTGTTCACTAATTAGAGGGAGAACCAGGGGAGAAGCCATTCTGTACCTTTACATAAGTACCAAGATCAAAGTCCAGCTTTCGGTCATTTTCTCGCAGTCAATTTGTATTACACTGGAAGAGATCAGTTTCATTCTTGTTTTTTCTATTTTAGAAATGAACAAATAATTTTGAACAAAATTATAAACAAAATAGACTGCAAGGAATTTTATGATACATAAAATAAATCCCAATCGAAAAATCTGGAGCTGAGGCCATCAGCTTTATTAGAATGTGTTCAGAAGTATACACTACTTGACTTTACAGATGGAAAACAAGGAAGTGTTAACTACACAGTGCTACAACATCGTCATGCATGAGTGCACCTTGTAGTGTGCCAACGTCATGCCCAGATAATAAATCTTTCGTTCAATGGTTTTATTTTATTGATGTACCTGATAGCCCACGAAATGTAGCAGCATTTAATTTTCGGTGAACCACCTAGCTACAATTCTGTTGAAGCAACAAGTATAGAAATGCTTTATATTGGACTGAACGCTAATTTCGTAAAATATTATGAGACAGTGATAGTTTAATTAATACAATGTCCACGGCAATAGAGACCATCTTAATTTATTTTAATGCTGACAAAAACCCTCTTCATTTACACAATCACAGTAATGGAACATGGCTGTCTGACTAAACATTCATATTGGTATGTCCAGATAGATTGTGGCTTCATTTAAAATATGAAGGGTTATAAATTTTGTTGTAGTTGCAAGGAGAGTAATAGAGAGACACACATTTACTCTTTGTGGATCGAAACTAGTTGCTGAACGATTTGTGGGTCTAAAACCAAGTGGCATCGGTAACAAGCCAACCGCCAAAGTAGACTCAGAAGGTCTGTCTTTTTATGGAACCAGGAAAGATCCAGGAGAAGTGCCCTGTGATGTATCCATGAAATCAGACATAGTAAATACTAAAAGCTTGCAAGAAGGAATGACTGAGATTCCCGAAAGTCGTGATGCAGAACATCGTATCCAAAAATGGAAGGTTCCAGTTTCACAGGATTTCGCACCACAAGCATCAACGCAAAAGGTCACACAAGTTCGAAAAGATTCGCATGAATTAATCCAAGAACTCGCAGAAGAATTTAGCCCTGAAGTTGAGGAAGAACTGCTTCCCAGCAAGTCAGTGACACAAATCTCACAAGAACCGACTGGTGAAGTTTCAGAACAATTGGCCGAAGCAAAGTTGCTGCAAGAGCTGCCGAAAAATGATTCCGAGAAAATAACCCTCACACACCTACAAGAATCAACACAAGATGAGGTAACTAGGGAAGACACGGAAGATGTAACGCAGAATATCCCAGAAGACGAAATCCCTGAAAAGGTAAACCAGGTGGCCCAGGCAGATTTGCCCCAGGTGAATCGTCAGGAAGAAACCAACAAGGTTTTATTCCCACAGGAAGTTCAAGAAGACAAAACTACAAGACCTAAAAGATCAGTGGAAATGAGACAGGAAGCTGGACATGAAATACCCCAGAAGATTCCTAAAGAATTGGCACAGAGAATTCTGGAAGCACTACCTGAAGAATTTCGCCAAGATCTAACGCAAAATATATCAAGCGAGAGACCTTCCAAGGATATCAATGCATCCCCTGATCCCACAAAGGGTCACCATTTGATGTCCGATGCACCAGACTCAGAATTCGCGGATAAAACAGAAAACATCCATTCCCAACATAATTCTGTCGCAGAAGACAATCGGGATAATTCGTCAAACGAGAGTAGCAGTGATGAAGAAGAAGAGTTGAAGAGTTACAGTGTAGAAGTCAGTGGAGTGAACAAGAGTACGTCCCAGGAAACACTGAAGATGTTCTTTCAAAATCGCCGAAAATCTGGGGGCGGTAAAGTTGATCACATTTGGTTTGACAAGGAAAATGAAACTTATGTGATCACATTTACGACCCGAGAAGGTAATAGTACCAGATTGGAGGTAGAGTATTACAATGGAATGAGAAATAATTCTTTATGAAGATAGGCCCACATGCTATTTTGACATTCTTAACACGTACAAGAACTTGTACAAAAATATCGTTCAGGCCAAAAGTAGCTATTTAATTTCAGTGATAATTGGGATAATTTAACAATTCAACCTATCTTCCACTTCAGCTGTCGGACGTGTGTTAAAGAATTCCTGCCTTGTGTTAGATGGTGCACAACTCCAAGTCAAAGAATTAGTTTCAGCTTATGGAATAAGTGGTAAAGCAACTCAAGGTACCTTTTACAATTTTTACCTTTAAAATTGAGGAATAGATGATAGTTATAATAAATGTACGAGAATTCAAACCAGTGCCATGGGGAGGGGCGGGAGTTAAGTCTTACAGCAATTAACGTAGAGAAATATTTTCGTTGACCCTGATTTAGGACAACAAATGCATTTCGTGCTTCGTAGGCCCCATTGAAGACAATAAGGTGTACATCCATGGACTGACTGAGAAGATCACAAGAGACCAACTAGAATTGAATCTTGAGGACTGTGTGAACTGTGAAGTGCAGAGTGTGGTTTACGGATTGGACCCAACTGTTGCTATGGTGATATTTCACGGAAATTTTGGTAATATGCGTATATAAACACTTAAATACTTTTCCTGTAATTCGCATGAAGATTATGAGCTTTACTATTAAAATGTGAAAAATTTTTAGTCTGAAGTCAGGATCCTTTCCATGAATATCAATACTTGTGTAACGGATCTTAAGTTTCACATTCACATCTAACAATTTCGTTATGAAAATAAATTGTAAAGCTAGGGTTCACTGTAATGTATATATTGTCTTTTTCTTTTGTTCCTCTCACCAGAATACGGTGTGTTACAAAGAGCCCTTTCTAGAAAACCAATTGAAGGTCGCATGCTTGGTGTAGAGAAGGTACCATACAGCAGGAGTCTGCAGGTCTTCAACATCGGTACCATCAGTGAAGACAGTCTGTCCGCCTACTTCGAGAACACCAGAAGAAGTGGAGGGTCTGGTGAGGCTGAAGTTACCAAAAACAAACGAGAAGGGTGCGCCATAGTCACATTTGAAAATCATGAAGGTCGGATTTATTTACGTGTACATTTAATGACATAAAGGTGTAATTATTGATTGACATAAAACCAATTTAAGAGACTAAAACGGTGAGCTTGTTGGTACCAACAACTTTAAGGTCTGGACTTCTAATCCCAGACTGGTATCTAATCATTGATTTCATCTTGTCACTCGACTTTTTGGCTCATTTGGCATAATTGCCAAAGAGTCTACAGTATCATGAATTGTCCGTCATCGTCATTGTCGTTGTTGTCATTGTTGTTGTCGTTGTCATTGTCTGTGCACAGTCACCCTGAGCACTATTAAACATAGAGACTTCATATCTTACACACATATGCATCTATGTCCTATCTCAAAGCCTGCCAAAAATTATATTGCTCTGAACATCATTTTCAAATTGGCAGCCATATTTGTTTTTTTCTTTGAACCCCACTCCTGGACAGACAGTTGATGATACTTCATATTTGGCAGTCTTATGCATCTAACTACTCTCTTTATTACCTGTAAAAATTATGTAGATAACACTTTTAGTTACAGTTTGGTAGCCATATTTGTGTTTTTTCATAGATGATATATTTGGGATCTGATCTGACACATCTGTATCCATGTGATATTGTAACTACAGTGTCTTAGTTTTAATATATTGCCAAATGAGTTCAGGTCCATCTGAACCTATTTTTTTAGTAAGTCACTACGATGCTTCGTTTCATTTGACCTGATATCACAATTCTTCCTTCTCAGACAATGGTTGTGCACTGGACCAGATAGGCATTATACCTATTTCTAATAACAAAAAGTCTCTTCCAGGTCATGGAATTACTCTCAATTCCTTAACGTCCCTCAACAATCATACTTCATACCAGGCAGTTGAGGAGAATAATATCTCAGCGTGATTGACATAAAATTTATATCAAATTCAAGATCTGTTGGCCTTCTTAGTGTACAAGTTATATATTTCGTTAATGGTTAGTTGCTGCACAATTTATATTGTAGTTGCTGAAAATGTACTGAGAAAATCAAACCATCACTTCGAAAACCAATCACTGCAGTTGAGTACTTACAGAGATCGGTTGGGAATAATACCCATCGACCATGACACCAGATTCCCATGCGTTCAGATCCCAAAGGAGACCACAGTCGGTGACTTAGACCCAAACATAGTACACTACTTCAAAGTCATGCCAGATGCAAGAAAGCTTCTGGAAGGTATGATGATAAAACTTCTTTCAAAGGTGAATTGGAGCCACAATTCCAAGACAGAATTGAACGTTCATTGTGTCATTAGTAAAAATGATATCAGGGCAAGACGTGAGGCCAAAGATTGGAACATGAAAGTCAGAGATTCCGTGAATTACCTGATTTCATCGATCCTTGTCAGAAAAAGAGCGTGTATAAAGAAGAGCTGGGAAAACGTAGTCCTGCTGACCGAGAAAATTGATAAATCAAAGCAAGTTGCTGTTATAGAAAAAGAAGAGGAATCTGCCTTTTATGTAGTTGGCCCAGCAAAGTCTGTTAACATGGTTCATCACCAGATAGATAAAATCTGCTCTGAAATGGAACAGAATATGGAGAACATCGAAGACGTGATTAAACTTACACCACGAGAAATAAGCTTGGTGAAGAAGGTAGACTTGGTAAAAGTGTTGAAGAAGAACCATCCAAAGCTGAAAGTTACACTTGGTGAAGACGAAATTAAGTTTACTGGTCCAGCAAAGGATCTTCTGGAAGCTGAGAAAGAACTAAACAATCTTACTAAAGGAATAAATACGAAAATCCTGAACTTTACAAAGAGCCAATTGAAAGTACTAACCATGCTTCTGCGACAACCCAACAACATAATTGATAACTCAACAAGATTTCTACAGGCAGTTATTCGTATTGAAAAGCAGGGTGTTGCATTAGTTGGGTTGGACAAGGAGGTAGACAAGCTTGAAGATATTCTGAAAAGAAACATCAAGGAAGCGACTATTGAAGTGACCCAGGAAGAGCAAGTAGCACTCACGGGAGATGTCTGGCAAGAGTTTGCTAACAACATGTTCATCAGAAGTCAAGGTATACTTCATCTGGAATCACTGGAAAACGGTTCATCTGTAAACATTGCGGCTCAAGCGGAGGACTTTGAAGGAATTCTTGAAGATGTAAAGACCCACATTCAAAAACATGCCGTAAAAGAAATCCTAGTAGAAATGGATATGCCACATACAAGAATGATTGAACATTGGATGAAGGACGAACTGAAGAAGATAGAGAAAGATTTCGAAGCGTACAACGTAACCATAGATGTTAATATCGGTTTCAGTGAAGATAGTTCTGGCTTCTCAATCCATGGTACTGAAGATAGTCTTGCCCCAGTTAAAAGAAGAGTTGAAAAGCTAACCGAGAAAGTAGTCATTGGTAGCCATGCAGTGTCCACTCCTGGGATGCCTTACTACTTTACCCAACAAGAAACAGGGAAATACTTCATTAAGGCTCAAGAAAACAAGTACCAAGTCATCATTCACCAAGAAAACCCCAATGAAAGAAAAGCACCTGGAAGTATCCGACCATTAACGCATTCTACTACGGTCACAAAAGAATTGGCAAGCATCAAACATAAAAGCGGTGTTACAATAAAGGTTCTAGTGGGAGATATCACTTCTCATAGGGTGGATGCAATTGTCAATGCTGCTAATGGTAACCTGAAGCACGCTGGAGGACTTGCCAAAGCGATTGTGAACAAAGGTACCAAATTCATTTTGAATTACGTATGCATACAGTAAATGTTTCACACATTGGAGTTAAAAGGATAAATATTGTTTTATGTAATTTCGAACATTTTCTAAATTCTTTGAACACTGGAAATGGAAAAACAGTTGCTATCTATTAATGGGCATTGGCTTAACATGCGAAGGTTTCCATTTTGCGAAGAACAAAAATGAACACAGCATGAAATTTTACTCTTCTTCAAGAGAAGATTTTCCTCGCTCTTCGCATTCAAATAATAAATAATGATCTTCTATATCGGTTCAGGTGGAAAGGTTATCCAGGATGAAAGTGATCAGTACGTAAAGTTGCACGGACCTTTAATGGAAGGTCACGCAGTTTTATCCGGATCTGGAACCTTACCCAGCAAACACATCATCCATGCTGTAGGTCCCCACTGGAGAGGTGGAGTATATGGAGAAGAAAATATCCTGTATGACTGTGTTTTCAGTTATATTCTAACAATTTCAACCAATTTCAATTTCTCATCCATTGCAATCCCAGCAATCAGTGCAGGTGTATTTGGCTTCCCAGTCGCAGTTTCCACATCAGTTATTGTAGAAGCTATCAAGGATTTCCTAGAGGAAAATTCCACCCAAAGATCGCTTTCTGAGATACATCTGGTTGATACCAGAGTAGAAGGTGCAGAAGCATTCTGTAACGCACTGAGGAAAATTTTCAAAGTGCCAATCAGGAACACATTATCAGCAGGTGTATCGGTACCTGGAACACCAGGTACGCATTCGCTTTGTCACACTAAGAATCCGAAAGATTTGTTTACTAAACAAGGTGAAACAGTTTTCACATGTAAAGGTTTTTTTCGTATTTTTAAAGTAATCAGCTAGTTTAATAGTGCAAAAGATATTTCATACAGGAACAATTTACAAGTTCCATTCATTGCTCAAATGATTAAATACTATAAGAAAGAATCCACTTGAGAAAAAATGCAAAATAACTATCGAGATCCTTAACGTAATATTTTTTTTGTTTGTTTTCTTGTAGTTCCAGGTGGGCAAACTCAATCCAAAACACGGGGGCCAAACTCTCTCACAACAAATGAAGGTGTCACAATCACTTTAAAGCAAGGTGCGATAGCAACTGAACAGGTATAAAGATATATGTTTACCTTCAAGAGTAAACTTTGTCTGTAAAAATGTGACATGAAGTTAGGTTATGCATTCTGTCTTAATGTGCCTTGATATATATTTTAGAGAATTTTTTTTGCAGGTTGACATGATATTCAACACCACAGCGCCAGATCTAAACCTTAACTCTGGAGCCATATCAAAATCGATCTTGCAAGCAGCTGGACCTTTTATTCAGATGGAAGTTTCCCAGTATTCCGTCGGACGACTGCAGCCGGGGCAATGCGTAACTAGCTCTGGAGGCAACCTCAGCTGTCAGATATTCCACGCCGTGTTAGGCGAATGGGACAATGGCAAGGGACAAGCACAGCAGGCATGAATGCTTACATTTGTTCTTTGCAAATTTAGCCACTTTTTCCTACTTTTTCAAAAACTGGAAATTTCAATTCAATTTCAAATGTAATGGGTTTCTTCTATCCAAATCAAGATTGCAGCCAATGTCTGCACGCCTTGTTTAGAACTATGAATCAGTTGTGTAAATGTTGTTTATTTTAGATGTTGAAATGGGAAAAAATGGAAAATTGGAGGATAAAAATCTTACATGAAATAGAATCGATATGCCTTACATAACAAATGAGGTATCACGTAGTTAAACTGTACATTTGATATATTCAGGTGATGAGCAAAGTGATAACGGAATCACTCAACCATGCCTCCCGAAGTAGATTCACCTCAATAGCTCTACCGGCTATGGGAACTGGAAACCTTCGTTTCCCACGGGACGTTGTGGCGGATACAATGTTCAATACAGTTATTGAATTCAGTAAAGCGAATCCGACAACGAGTCTCAAGGATGTAAAATTTGTGTTATACACCGGAGACAAACCCACTGTCGATGTGAGTATTAATTGAGATCAAAATACTAGCATTTCTACATAAGATGTGTTGAACCTTTGGAGTGAATTATGCTGATCTTTCGGGAATTTTCGTTAAATATTATGATTGTCATGAACTCATTTTCAGCCTTTTACTTTATGTTACCTTTTCTTTAAATATGTAGGCTTTTGAAGACAGTCTAAAATTTCGGACAAACGTCTCTGGAATTGTCCGGATGCCAGCAAGTCAGAGAAAGGTGTACAAAGCAGATGATATCAGCACGGACACAGAAGAAAGTAAGTGTACGAACATTCAGGTACAATGGTGAGTACTTTGAATGCCCATGCACATACTGTACTGATTTAGCGATCAAATTTCAGTGTGTAGCAAGTTTGTGAATTCTCTTCCTCAGCTAAATCATTCCATCACAAAAATTATTATCCTGATGACTTTTTAGACTTCCTTAAAGTAAGCTCATGGAGTTTTCTTTCTCGGGCGTGAGGGTGCGGCACCTGACGGGCCATAAATCCAATGTATATCTTGTTCTCTGATGGGGAATTCCATGCTGTTCTATTAACGTACACGCAAGCTCAACGTGACATTTTATTGTTTCAAAACTGATAGGATTTTCATTCTCTGTGATTGTATTCCATGGCCACAGCGACACATATCATCAATTTAACTTTTTCATTCCAACGTTGCTTATTCAATTTAAGGAGGAGCAGTTGGTGGAATCACTGAACAAAATCCCTGGGCAGCTTCCGTGAGCCATGAGAGCGAGACGCAGTTTACAGGCGCAGAGATAAGGATTGGGGCGATCACACTACAAGTCTTTCTAGGTGACATAACCAAGGAACGAACAGACGCAATTGTTAACGGCACCAATAACAAGCTGGACTTCTCCATGGGTAATATTCAATCAGTGGCGGATCCAAGGGAAGGGACCTAGGACTAGGAGGCCCCATCCCCTGTTAAAACATGTTTTACAAAAATATATTTGGAATTATGGGTCCCCACGGGCAAATTTCTGGATCCACGACTCTCAAGTGCCCATCTTATAAAAATTTAATTAATTCTTCTTACACATTCACATGCATGCTTGACCACAGTATAATTTAAATTTTCAGTAGTTGGACTACAGTGGTAAAACTCCTAAATAATGTGCTGAAAGTGACTATGCCTCACAATGATTGCCTTTTTTTGTCAGAAGTACATGTTATCAATTTTGGAATTTTAATAAAAGTACCCTTTAATTCAATTGATGTGTTTCTAAATACTAACGGATATATTTAGGGGCCGTATCAAAAGCTATTGTCATAGCTGGTGGACCAGTTCTAATACAAGAATGCAGCGAGAAAGGTAGTTGTATCCAAAGTCAATTATTCAATATGAAAGTGTAATGATATACAAAACAAAACATTAATCACATACAGCACGACTGACCTATCTCGGATTCAGCTTGCGTGCTTCGTAATGTCACTCATAGTTCCATCTGCATCAAAACAGTTTTGTTTATACTTAGGTCAAATTGGTCGTCGGGGAATCATGATAACCACGGCAGGGAACTTACCCACTAAACACGTCATACATCTGGATGTTCTTGGATTAAGCAGCAAAAACGACTGGAAGAAAGCGATATACAAGTGCCTTCAAGAAGCAGAAAAGACCCAGCTTGTGTCTTTGTCATTCCCTGCACTAGGAACAGGTAGGCTGTACGTTTAGTTTAAATGACTCTGCATTTTACGAACAACAGAAATCCATGCTGTTCCCTTGTACCAGTGAAAACTACATAAAAATGTATTGTTACCAAAATGAACTATAGAAAGAAATGATTACCTTTTATAAGATTTTTGTCTTGTCAATGACAATAGTATTAAGAATCCAGAATATTCGTTTCACGTGATTTTTTTTCTTGCCTAATTTTCTAATTTAATATAGCAAAAATATTTTACAAATCAATGATTTACATACTATTTTCGGTGTACGTATTAAATAATTTTATGTGATGAGGAAAAATAATTTCACCTTTTCTACAATTGATATGACATCAGGTCAAAGAAGTTTTCCACCTGACAAAATGGCTGTTGCGATGATGGAGGCAATAGCTGATTTTTCGAAGAAGAACCAGCCTAGCAATATTGGACTTGTTCGCGTTGTGATTTTTCAAGAAGAAATGGTATCTACGTATGTAGAACAGATGAAAAAGGCTACAATTATTACTGGAGGGAGTATGTTGAATATAGCAGCTGCATTTCGGTACATTGGACGAGGTGTTAAAGGTATGCCACCCTACCATCCAAATAATAAGTAGTTTGGTTAGTTTGAACATAATATAACCATGGCCCCATCAGTCGGCAGAACTGATGCAGATACTTTTTAAAGTTTTGAAACCTTTGATCGTTAAACTCGACTTCATCTATTTACCCAATAAAAGACAACATCTATACCACTACTAACATAATTGTATTTCAGGACTATTTACCAAAGGTAACACTCAATCACAGCATCGTGAAATCCAGAGCAAAGTTCTATTCGAGGTTTCAAAGGAATCTGCAACATTGGAATTCACCATACTGGCTCTTAAAAAGGCAGATGTAGAAGCAGTCAAAAAGGAAATAGAAAGATGTTGTTCAGAGGAAAGTGCGGATAATGTCATCACTGGACCTGAATATTCTGATGTCATCAAAGTCCTCAGCCAACAACAGGTAGCACAAATTAGTGTGAATTGTGCGCAGAGAAAAGCATTGCAGTCCACAAGCAATTTCAATCTGTGATGGATCACAACATAAGTGTTTTCACCTGTATTGGAGTCCAGGAATTATTTTTCGATTTCATAATCATATTGTTAAGCTTCTGAAACTTCTATCGCTTTAGAAACGTACGGAACGAAAGAGGGAACAATAGAATTCCATGCTGTGCTTTTAATGTGCTTTTTTCCAAAAGCTGACAGGAAGTTCATTCCCTGAGTTGAAAAAGTCCTAATATTGTATTTGTATTTAAAGTCTTGCTTTTATTCCAGACGCAATCTATGGAACAACTCGGAATCAAACTCGGGGTCAAGGTCACAGTGGATCTAGGTCAGAGAATGGCACGCATCAGGTTACAAGGGCAAACTAAAGATGTGTACCACACTGAAAGTCGAGTGAAGGAAATGCTTCACAAGATCAAAGATGAACTCAAGGAACAGCAAGAAATGGTTATGTTGGCACAGTTTGTAAGTTTTGTGCAGTTTCTTATGAAATGTTTAAGAAAACATAAAGTCAGACTGTACTTTGAACACAAAGATGATTGCATGTTCTAAAATTCTTCAGTACTTTTCTTGTTTTACACACATCAAAAAACAGCTAATCCGGAAGGGCGCTCCCTTCTACCTCTTAAAACTATTCAAAGTTTCAAAAGTCATCACCCCCCCCCCCGAAAAAAAAATCTGGATCCGCTGCTGGTAAAGGTTGGAAAATTTTTCGCTTTAAAGTGGGCGACTGTGATCTCTCTGTAACTGTGGCGTAATATTTTATAGGTGCAGTGGGAATATGTGACAGCAAACGATCGTTATCTACCATATCCAACGGAGATTAACATGAAGCTCGAGATGGCACAAAAAACTGGAAAAACTCTCGTTGAATGGAAAGAAGAAGAACCTGATCGTAAAGTTAAACAATGGACAGTTGACGTGAAGAACTTGACAGAAACAGATGGTAAAACTATCAAGAAGATCCGGAGAAGAGCTTTGACTGAAACAGGTGCACTCAAACAGGACGTTTTCATTTAAATGGTCCAAATGAAAATGAAGATTAAATTATTCATGACTTGTTCTTATTGATTTTATTTATTTTGTGGGACTTTAATGTAATAAACATCCATTATGACAGTGAACAACACTTCGGTGGATCTTCCAAATAACTGGACCCAGATGACTGGAGCTAATATATTTCAACTTGTGCAATTGGCACCAAATGACAAGGAGTATCAGGATGTCAGTCAGGAATTTCAGCAAACCTGTTCAAGACAAATTATTAAGGTACTTACAACTCAAAAACATTGAAAATCTTCAAACATTTGAGATAAGAAGCTCGAACACAAAACCGCATCACCAAACTTGATAAGTTGATTTTTAGGTTGCTCGAAATTTGTTTTGTTATAAAATCATACAATCGGCATTTTAGATCGAGAGATTGCAAAACAAATATCTCTACAGGAGATACAAGGTGCATAAAGATGACATGGAGACTAGGAATCCATCGCACATCCAGAATGAGAGGAGACTGTGGCACGGCACAGCATCCACGTCTGTGGACAACATCAACACCTACGGATTCAATCGCAGTTACTGTGGACAACACGGTATAAACCGAATGTCGTTTTTATGTTTTCCAATTGATTGGGTAATTCTTGAAGTACTTCCAAACAATAAAAACAAACAATATACGTATACACTTTTCTGGACCGCATATCAACTGATAAAATGTATTTAATTTTGTGAACAATAGGAACTTTACACTGTTTCTTTTGCGCAAACAATTACACAACACACTATCTAGTCAATCAGTAATTTGCATTTTCATTGTGTGCATCATTATTTTGAAATACGGAAGGTGACCGTTCATCGCCTTTCACTTTCGGAACAATAGAAATGAAGGATAGTTTGGAGTTCCACTGTTTGGAAAATGAAATAAACTTCAGAAACTGATTGACAAAAAACAGTTAAAGGCGTGAATGATGGACTGTAATTATATGTTCTCTCCCTACACTCAGGTGTTGTCTACGGTCAGGGCGTGTACTTCGCGACCACAGCCCAGTACTCATCCAGATACTCCAAGCCAGACGTTAACGGGACGTGTCAGATGTATTACGCCAAAGTCCTTACGGGTGAATACGCTCGGGGAAACCAGAAGCTCATTACGCCACCACCTAAAAACGACCTGAATAACCCATCGTTACATTATGATTCAACTGTCGATAGACCTGGAGCTCCTACTATGTTTGTGATATATTATGATACACAGGCCTATCCGGAATACATTGTTACGTTTAGATGAATGTACAAATATAGAGTATTTTATAAAAATGTGTGTCGACGTAGTCCACAAAGAGTATCAGGCGAACTGGATTTAATGACTTAAAGTTAATATAATATTTTTCATTAAATCATTTTCCTGTCACGAAGCACACTGCATAGACCGTATTAAAACCTAGTAAAGGGTCATTCACAAAATATTACGGGAAACTCCATCTATCATTACGGGAAAACGTATGCTAAACCGGAAATGACGTCATAAATGATGTCATACGTCGATGACGTCATAGTCACATGATACATGTAAACAAACAAACCAGAAATGCATAAAAAGGCTGAGCCCAAACGTTCCAACCAGAGGATCAAGTGGTAGTGCTACAGGAAGCATTGTCAGTTGGTAATCTGAAGTCTTGGTCAACTTCACA
>JBCAUI010363738.1:0-14811 GCA_038406195.1 Haplosyllis anthogorgicola | reverse complement strand
CTCCCGTAAGTGCATCAAGAAATAGTAATACAGCAACATTCTTTCAGCTGTGCCACAAGCCCCCCGGCTTTCTTGTTTTATAGGCTATCTCCAAGTTCGAGTCCCTGGTCAACCAGATACAAAAGAACGCTCGTGACATTGATTCACGCCTTAAAATTATCGAATCTGCCAATCTCTTCAAACCTCCGGTGACCAAAACTGGGGAACTACCAGGATGTAAGGTTAGTATTGATACTGATACAGTCTGTTTATTGTCAAGTTCGTTAGTGTCGAGTACTTAGTACATGTGTAGCATTTTCTGAAATGTTGTGTATTTATGATCTATCCTATATCGGCTGGATTCTAGGATTCACATTGTTATTAGTGTCTTATGAGGTAATGAAAATTGACTCCACTTGTATTTCAGGAATTCTTTGAGTACATCGAAAAGGAAAGAGCCAAAGACTTTGAAACTCTAGCAAGAAAATACAGAGCAATTGGACCACTGCTTACGAAAATGGAGGGCTTGGTAGTACACACCAATACAGGGCGATCTCCGAAACTTGCACAGTACTATGCCTATTGGGAGAGAAAGATTTTCAATGCCCTAAACAAGGTACTATCTTACTTTAATCCCATACATGTAATAAACTTTCTTTTTTTTTTGTATTTGGTGGATCAGTATCTCTCAAGACGTGTTCGTTCATTTTATTCTGTACAGCTCATCATTGACAACGTGAAGGTATTCAATCGAGCAATTATGTCGGACAAACCTTTGTTCCAAGTGGAGACTCTTCTGGCGGCTCCTGATGTAGTTTTGCATCCCAGTGCAAATGAAATCTACAAACTTACTCTACAGTGTGTCAGAGATTGTGTCGAAGGGTAAGCCCTGTTTCTTTTTACAAGAATAGAACTGAAACATGAATCAGGGGAAAATGTTAGAAATGAATGCTTAGAATACATGTACTAGAATGGTATAAACTTGTCAGTTTTGTTGTTGCAACATCTTTTGTGGAATTATTCGAATGCCTTAGATGTCAAGCTGTATTTCTCGCACATATTTTCCATATTTTTGTGCCTTTTAGATCTAAACTCTTCATGCGATGGATGCATGGTACCTGCATTGAGACTCCACCTCAGAAGATACCCGGTGAAGATGAACCTTATCTCTTCACCTTCTTCTCGGACATCTCTACGAACCCTGAGGTCATTGATCTCGTGCAAATGGTACAAGGGAACAAGAAAACTACCCTTACGAATCTGACACGATACCTGATCAGATGGAAAAAATACAGAAACATCTGGAAGGTTGATAAGACTGCTGCTGTAGAGAAATGGTTCCAGAAGGAACCAAGCGTGGTGTCATTTGATGACAGACTCCAGTATTACTGCAAAACTATGGACGAACTTGATAATGTCGCTCTGGTGAAGGATCAGGTTAGCTATTGTCACTTGTCTGCAATTGTACATTACGTGTTTGTCTAAACCGAATAATGATTCTGTCTGTTTGCCTGTGAAAGATCAGGCGGTCTTGGTGTTAAGTGTGTGAAATATTGCAATTTGTCGGAATTTGTCAGAACATTGCGTGAATAACCCTAAATGTAACCACACAACAGTTTATTTTAGCTTTACTGTTGTTCTTGTTCTAGGATTGCATACGATTGCACATGGAACCTCTTGCTCACTCCATTAAACAACATGCCAAGGACTGGATCAAGTGTTATGGAGATGTCTTGTACGAGTCGGCTAAAACTGGACTGTTTACTCTCAAGAGAGAACTTGAGGTAAATGCTTCTATATTGTTTGTAAAGTTTAGCCTGATTTGAATGACGGCTATCTTGAGTGACAGCCTATTCTGTACGACAACTTTAGGTGAATGAAACTTGACAACTATTATTAGTAAACATAATTTTAAACGGATGTAATGTAATGAGATAGATCTTTGTATCTTTTCCAGGGCAAGTCAGACGATCTAGACATCAGACCCAACACACTTGAAGAACTAAAGTTTGTCTTGCGAACCATCTCAGACATCAGAGATATGTCTCTCAGAGTCGAAAATAAGAACAGAGATTTGGAAGAGAGATACAGGGTGCTAGTGGTGTACGATCTTTGTGTAAGTGACATATTTGAATTTTATCTAGTTGTAGGAGGTATTATAAATGTCCACTGTATGTTAAGAATATTGTTAAATTTGCTTGTGTAAATTTGTTTTGTAATTTTGCAATAACTTCGTTATTTTTAGCCAAATTTGGAAGAGCGAGATTTGGTAATCACCTTGCCAACGATGTGGGAAGAGCTTGTTCTTAAATCTAAGAATGTAGACGCAAGCCTCATCACAGTAAAAAAGAAATTCACTGAGGTATATTGTACAATTATTGTTAAATTAGAATTTGTGACAGTTTTGTACTTTGTAAACTTAACCTTCAGTTATGTGATTTCTTTGCATGTAATATTTATAACAATTACCACATTTTACCGCTTGTTTACAGTGTGCTTGGATTTTGTTTTATTTTAGATTACACTGAAACAAATCGCAGAATTTGGTGCTGACGTGAAGAAATTCCAGGAACGATTCAGACTGGAGGGACCTGGAGCTATAGGATCAGACTTGGATAGAGGTTTGTGACTTTTGAAGTGAATTTAGTATTGGAAGGATTGATCTTATTTGGTAATAATGAATAACATCTGTATAGAAAGTATACAAAGGTGGTCTTTCAACGTGTATTTTTAGGTGTTGAATTGATGAAAGAATACAAAGCTGAGGTTGAAAGACAGGAGAATGAAAGACAAGAGCTGGCCAATGCAGAAAGACTGTTTGATTTGCCAATTACTATGTACCCGGAATTGTTAGAAGTACAGAAAGACATGAAGGGAATGGGCCAAATCTATCATCTCTACGAAGAACAAAAGGTACACTGTACAAATGTGCATTCTCCAACTGAAAAGTGAAGTTGAAAAAGTCACATATATCTCAGAAGTGCACTGCTTATGTGACTATACTAACTAAACTAGTTACAACGGTTACTTGCTTTCGAGAAAATGATTGTGGATTAAAGCATGATTTTATTCGAATAATTGAATTATATATTTTCACAGAAAGCACGAGAGCAATGGGCAGAAGCTTTGTGGGCAAATCTTAATGTCCAGCTGTTACAAGATGGAATAGAAGGCTTCCTTAAACAACTTAGGAAATTACCCCGAGATATACGGCAGATGCCAGTAGGCAAAGTACTTGATAGCAAGATGAAGGAATTCAAAGAATCTCTTCCATTGTTTGTGGATCTGAAACATGAGGCTCTGAGAGATCGGTAATTGTCCATTATATTTCTTTCCATATTGTTTCAAAGGCAAAGAAAAGTGAGTGATAATAACAGGTCAGCTGTTACCATTTTAGTTAACTTTGTATTTTTAGAATATTATTTATTTATCACTAATTACTGCACTATATTATCACTTATTACTAATTAATTACAGTGCAGTGAGTACGGTAAATCTACTTTTCGTAATAAATTTTGGTAACACGACTGTTCGGTGTTGTAGGCATTGGAAAGAGTTGATGAATAAAACCGGACAGACGTTTGAGATGAATCCAGAGACTTTCACACTGCAGAATGTTTTTGCCATGGAACTGCATCGATTCCAGGAGACTATTGGTGACATTGTAAATTGTGCGGTGAAAGAATTGGCAATAGAAAAGGCAAGACATTTTGACGTGATGATTCAATGATCATGGAGCAAAACAACGGAAACAGTATTCAGACGTTATTGGCACTATTCCAACTGATTTGTATATTTTAGGGTGTGAAAGAAATTGAAGAGGTATGGGGCAACCAGAAGTTTAATGTGATGAAGTACATGAAGGGAACCTCAGATCGTGGATTTATCCTTGGTTCAGCCGAGGAGCCGCTGCAGATTCTGGATGACCATGCTATGCAGCTGCAGGGAATGTCAGCATCCAGATTTGTGGGACCATTCTTCAATGCCGTACAGAACTGGGAGAAAGCTCTGTCGCTTATAAGTGAAGTTCTAGATGTGAGTTATCCAGATTATATGATGAAATTTGAGTTGTAAAACAGATTTGTGTGTTATGCAGAGTCCTTAAATACATAGAAGTCGAAATATATGTGATTATGAAACTGAAAAGCTTTAGGAACAGTAACGTAGTCTATTGTGTACTGTAGGTGTGGATGGTTGTTCAAAGGAAATGGATGTATCTGGAGGGTATCTTTATCGGAGGTGACATCAGGTCTCAATTGCCTGAAGAAGCCAAAAGATTTGATCAGATTGACAAGACATTCAAAAAGGTGAAGATTTGTAAATGTTTGTACCCGTTCTGAATTACGTCAGTGAATTACATAGCAGATTGCAAATGTTTGACTGAAATTTAAACAATTGTTTCATTTATTAGATCATGAACGACACGGCCAAAATACCGAATATTAAACAGGCGTGTCATGCGTCAAACCGGCTCTCAGATCTGGAGAATCTTAGTGCTGGACTTGAAAAGTGTCAGAAATCACTGAATGATTATCTCGACTCAAAAAGAAATGCATTTCCACGATTCTTCTTCATATCGGACGATGAACTTCTCAGTATCTTGGGAAGCAGCGATCCAGAATGTGTACAGGAGCATATGATTAAGGTAAAGAACATTTAAACGTCAGGCATGCGAATGAATAATATTGTGAGCAAAAATCATTTGTTACACTATAAAACTGAAATTTCCATGGAACTTGACAGTACCCATATTATGATGACACTTTATGAATTTTATGTTTCTTTTCTGTAATACAGATGTTTGACAACATTGCATCGCTACGTTTTGCCAAAGGACCAAACAATGAAGTGCAGGCCCAGGCAATGGTGTCCGGTGAGGGAGAGACCATGGACTTCCGCACAACTGTAACGGCTGACGGTCGTGTGGAGGACTGGATGACGAATGTGCTTGCTGAGATGAGGAGAACGAATCGGCTGATAACTAAAGAAGCTGTCTTCTATTATTGTGCCAACAATCAAGCAAGGTGTGTGTAGTGTAAAAACTGATTTTAACGTACTTTAAACATTACAGAAAGTATGTCTCGTGACAGCAATTGTTCTCTTTGTACATTTAATTATGTACGAATGGTGCCACAGTTTATGATGACCAACAGTTTATGAGGACCACAAATGCACTTTACAAAATGCATTAACTTTGTAGGGTTAACTGGATGTTGCAATACCAAGGTATGGTCTGTTTAGCTGGCAACCAGATATGGTGGACGTGGGAAGTAGAGGATGTCTTCAGAAAAGTCAAGGCTGGAAACAAAACCGCAATGAAAGATTATGCGAAGAAACAACACAAGCAGATTGATGATCTTGTCGTGAAGGTGAGTTTCTATTGATACGTTCACATTTTTTTAATTTAGTAAATTTGAATAAATAGTAAAAGTTGCGATAAACGAAAGGTGTAACTTGAAATATTTTTCCATTAATAGGTTCGATCTCAATTGTCAAAGAATGACCGTGCCAAGTTTAATACAGTTCTCATCATAGATGTCCATGCCAGAGATATAATTGATGGATTTGTTAGGGACAGGTAAGTTCATACTAGTAGATCGCACAAGTTTTACACTATTTAACCAAGAACTGTAACAGGTATTAATCCACTGTCATATTATTTTACTTTGCAGTATTTTGGACACCAAGGAGTTTGAATGGGAAAGTCAGTTGAGATTTTATTGGGAAAAAGAGCCAGATGAACTCCTGATAAGACAATGCACAGGTAATGTCAGTGTCGCAATTTACTTTACAATACAGGAGAATGTTTTGGAGCAAATGGCCAATCTCAAAATTGTTACAGCAAGTTATATAGTTGAGATATCTGTATCTTTTCAGGTGAATTTGGCTATGGATATGAGTACATGGGCTTGAATGGACGACTTGTTATTACACCACTCACGGATCGTATCTACTTGACACTAACACAAGCACTGTCAATGAAACTTGGAGGAGCACCTGCTGGACCTGCAGGTGAGAATAAATTCACATTATATTGGTATACAGCTAATAGGTTAATAACAGAATATCAAACTAGAAATACCTTTATGAATTTAAGCACATAAGAGAAAATGAAAACAATTATCTGTTTTCAGGTACTGGTAAAACAGAGACAACCAAGGATTTGGCCAAAGCACTTGGTCTTTTGTGTGTGGTTACCAACTGTGGTGAGGGCATGGACTACAAGGTAAGTTTCACTGCTTTTCCTGACTATTTGAAGATAAAAATGTGTGATGTTGAAGATACAGGACTCGCAAAGTATAGTAGGACGAATAATGAATACGAACAACTTACGAGTGCACTGTGAATTCTTTCCCAACTGAAAGGGTCATCTTTAAAATGACCTGGGAATTAATTTGAGGCATCAATACTTCTTTGTCAAATTCTTTCACAACTAGGATTTTGCTTTTTTTTAGGCAGTAGGAAAGATCTTTTCTGGATTGTGTCAGTGTGGAGCATGGGGTTGCTTTGATGAATTTAACCGAATAGACATTTCCGTGCTGTCAGTTATTTCCACTCAACTCACCACCATCAGAAATGCACTGATAATGGATTTGGTCAAGTTTCAAGTAAGTACTCCATGGTCATTATAACTCTGTATATTTGTTATCCATATGGTAAATCAAAATATGATTTCCTAAGTACTGAACACAGTACATGTTGTCATATAATCATAAATTGCCAATTTAACTTTCATAAAATTCTTATCGTAGTTTGAAGGAACAGAGATTTCACTGGACAGCAGGGTAGGAATCTTTATCACAATGAACCCAGGTTATGCTGGTAGAACTGAACTTCCAGAATCCGTGAAGGCTCTTTTCAGACCCGTAGTGGTAATTGTACCTGATTTGCAACAGATCTGTGAAATCATGTTGTTCTCTGAAGGCTTTCTTTTGGCTAAGGTAAGTCAGGCACTATCTGTTTATTTTGTTATGATAAAACATGCTGAAACAGGTATTTGTCAGATAAAGTGCATTAGATGGATGTACATCTACTTAACGTGTTCTACACATTCCAGATATTGGCCAAGAAGATGACAGTATTGTACAAATTAGCCAAGGAACAACTATCCAAGCAATATCACTATGACTTTGGTCTTCGTGCTCTCAAATCTGTGCTAGTAATGGCTGGTGAGCTGAAACGTGGATCTCCCGACTTGTCTGAGGTAGGATATTTTATGAGAACAGTAAGACATCACTGAGAAAGCATTTGTACAAAAGGGAATGGAAATCTTGGAGTGATATGGCATTTTGTGCTTTCAGGATATTGTACTAATGAGAGCGTTGCGAGATATGAACATGCCGAAGTTTGTTTATGAGGATGTGCCTCTCTTCCTGGGTCTGATCTCTGATTTGTTCCCTGGCTTGGACTGTCCCAGGGTCAGATATCCAAAGTTTAACGATGCAGTCGAGGAGATACTTCAGAAAAACAAGTACATCTTGCTGGAACACCAGGTATGTGATGAAATGTCTTATTATTGAGTTCATGTTTTCAGTAAAGGATTATTAACGAGCCTTTCTTATTTAAAAAATTGAAACTGATCTTTTTTCTGTGACAAATTTACAGGCAGATAAGGTAGTCCAGCTGTATGAAACGATGATGACACGCCACACTACCATGGTGGTTGGCCCGACTGGCGGAGGCAAATCTGTTGTTATTAAAACTCTTGCCGAGTCTCAAACCAAGTAAGTGTTGTGGTTGCATGGTAATGCTGGTCTTGAATGTTTGTTTTTATATTTCTTGTCTTTAGATTACTAGATTATAATCATTGCTCATTTAATTATCAACATGTCTTCACTTTGCTTAGGTTGGGTGTTCACACGAAGTTGTTCACCATCAATCCAAAGGATAGAAGTGTCATAGAGCTTTATGGTGTACTTGACCCTAATACAAGAGACTGGACAGATGGACTTTTGTCGAATATATTCAGGTACAGAAAACTTACAGCATAATACTGCGATTGGATATGGAATTCTAATTTAATAGTTTTAACCATACTGGCAAAAGAAAACGAATTTTGACATTTATTTCTTCATACAGAGAAATCAACAAGCCGACGGATAAAAATGAGAAGAGATACATTGTATTCGATGGTGATGTAGATGCCTTGTGGGTAGAAAACATGAACTCCGTGATGGACGATAATCGTCTTTTGACTCTTGCCAATGGTGAACGTATTCGCCTTCAAAAGCACTGTGCTTTACTCTTTGAGGTTCGTAACATGCTGTGATTTATTTGCTTAGTGTGCTAGAATTAGTTTTGTCAGCATCAATTGTTTTTGGAATATTGAGAAAATGACTTGTACATTGTTTCTTCATTGCAGGTGTTTGATCTGCAGTATGCTTCACCAGCCACTGTGTCTAGGTGTGGTATGGTATTTGTAGATCCTAAGAATTTGGGATACAAACCGTATTGGGACAAATGGGTCAATGACAGACCAACTAAGGTACTAGTCGATTCAGATTTGACACCACATGCCTCTTCATTGTTGGAATATATGCAATTGAATGAATATTCAAGCAAGAATTGAGTAAGTCAATTAAATGAATTCAGGAATATTGATTAAATATTTTTCAAACATCGAAACGTTTGTTGCAGGTTGAGCAAGATTTCCTTACCCAGCTGTATGAGAAGTATGTCCCAAGTTGTATAGATATGATCATTGAAGGAGTTGTGGATGGACGTCAAGGCGAGAGACTAAAAACAATAGTGCCTCTTACCAACCTTAATATGGTATGTTCCCATTGACTTTAAATTAGTTTACTGAAAAAAAGACACACTTAATATTGTACTCCAGTTAGACTTTCCTTTACGACATCTTTTTTGGACTTAATGTGTGAATCACAAAGTTGGTTGTCGTTCAAAAGAGATCCCACTGCAGAAACATTCGTCTCCAGCCATGTATCTTTGTCTTACACAGGTTCATCAGTTATCCCACATGTTGGATGCGATGCTCATCAAGGAAGTATCGGAGTTCGACGTGATGGAGGCATACTTCCTCCAGGCACTGTACTGGTCTTTGGGTGCAGGACTTCTTGAGGATGGACGTGTCAAGTTTGATAAATATGTGAAAAACCTGGCGTCTCTTACACCACAAGATAGTGAAACCACGATGGCTAAACCAGGTACGTCCACACATACATATTATGGACTAAACGTTTCAGAACTGTGAGAGTAGGAAGTCATCGCAATCAACAGAGAGAGGAATCTTTTTAATGTCTTTACTATGTACATTGTTAATATCAAAGGTCTAAATAAACCTTAAAACGTATAAATTTTTAAATGAGACAATAGGTTTTAAAAAAGATTTTGAGCTGTTCAAATTAAATTGATGGCGATGTAAAAATTTTTATCACACTTATTTATGTGTATTTGCAGGTGAGATGCCATCAGCAATGCCACAGTTGTACGACTATTTCTTTGATGATGAGAAACTAGAGTGGATCCCATGGAGTCAACTTGTACCAAAATACATTCACGATCCGGAGAGGAAATTTATCGACATTCTCGTTCCCACATTGGACACAGTGCGTGCAACTTGGCTTCTCAAACTGCAGGTATATTCAACCTTTACACTCATAATATAGTTTTCATTTGATATCATAACAATATAATGCAAGTTTACACTAGTGGAAATGTGACCAGATTTATATTCCATATAGTTACATATAAGTACCTCGCATCAACACTCACGTACACCCTACATTGGTGCTACCCATTTGCCTCAAACACATTCACTATGTACATACATCATGATGCGTTCCATACTGAAGATGCCCGTCTTTATAAACATTATGAAATCTTTACTCACAAATACCATTTGTATTGTGTAATAGATTAGAACCGAAAATTTTGAAGTTAACAGTATTTCTGGTTTTATTGAATAGTTCGATAACCGCGAAAGAGTATTACCTCGTAGCATAGAATTCCCGAACGTAAGCATTAAGTGCATTTCAAGTTGTAGTACACTTGTTTAAGGCTGTATTTCTATGGGTATACAACAGTATCCATAGGAAGTTAAAACAGAGCTGCACATAGAATCGACACCATTTATTTCGTTGCATGTTGCAATTTTACAAAATGCACACTTTATGAATTATTTAGAAGATAAATATGTTGGGTATCATGAGCTTCTAAGAAGCAATAACATACACCTACATTAAATAGTAAACAAATACGTGTAAATAAACTTTAATGAACCGTTACTATACAGAATTAATGTTACATTTTACTTCAGCAAATGACAAAATGTTAGTTCCTTTTGTAGTCAGTACATGTAGTCAGTAATACATTTAGTTTTGAGGTGCAATAGGCCTGAAGAATACAAACCAAAAACGTTGTTTTATAAATATTATTCAAATGTAGTCCATGCTACATTTCAATTTAAACAATTTATTCGCATCTTGTTGTCTTAGATAAAGACCAACTTGTCCTTATTCCTAAAAACTTTTCCAGATTTGGTTGATTGATTTTCACTGCCAGAACTTTCGCCAATAATGAAAAATGTTTTTTACATACATTTTTACATGCATTCTCGACCAAATCTTGCCCAAGAGTTTTATGAATAAAGACAGTATTTATTTATAGAATTGTTATTTCAAAGGCTTAGAGTAAATAGGATTTTACGATATGTATGCACAACCGTTTTCGTCTCTAGAATTACAAGCGATTTGTTTGGATTATTTTTAAAACTTGCACACCCGTGTTGGAGTTACAATACAATTCGAGAAACGTTTTCGTCTATTGTAATTGTAACCTTTCATGACAACAGAAACTCAATGTGATACTGGATCAGGAACTGTCATTTCTTCCTGCTCTTACTTTTGTTCTTTTAACAAGTAAGACACATGATAGTTATTATAATATACTTCCTGCGTAGGTAGTTTCGGTAGCTGCAGCAGACGAAATACAGACATGCAGAATGACCGATGATTCCTTAATTTTATGGATCTTCCAATGCAGTATTTCGTAAAGTACAATGTATTCCGAAAATGTTTTTATGAAAGTACCTGGTAAATTGCCTAGCGAATTGATACAACAGGCACACTGTTTCAGCTTGTTTGTAAAGGGGTTGCACATGCTTTTTACTTGTATAATTTGTACTGAGAAGTAAAAAATATTGCATTTTGTAGGTGCGGATCAGAAAACCAGTCCTGTTGGTGGGAGAAACCGGTACATCTAAATCAGCGACCACAACGGCTTTCCTCCGAAACTTGGATGTGGAATCACATGTAAGTTTCAGCTTCTGTACCTTATCCCCCCTAATTATGGCACCCTCTCTAATTATGATGCTTCCCCCCCCCCCATATTTTTGGAACGAAAATAACTAACAGTCTGTGTAGAAATGCAAAAATAAAATAATCGAATTTATTTGCTTCCTGTCTACCCTCGTCGATTACTAGTCGAAAATGAACAAAAATATGAATTAGCACAAATAAAATTAGGCACTCTATTATTTGTAATTTGTAATCAAAAATTGGTCTTGGCAACCAGTGGGAGTACCTTATTTAGAGGGTATACGATATTTATTTTACTTTTAAAATACATGTAATATTGGTTTCCTGTTGTATTGCTCCACTTGTACATTGTCAGAGAATGATTACTTGACATGATATTTATCTTTGCAGTTGCTTCTGAACATGAACTTCTCAAGCAGAACTACGTCACTAGACGTACAGCGTAACTTTGAAGCCAACGTTGAAAAGAGAACAAAAGACACTTACGGACCACCGCCCGGAAAACGTCTCATTGTTTTCATAGATGACATGAACATGCCCCAGGTAGGCACAATTTCCTTGTGGTTTTTGCATTCAGACAGGATTTCCACTTTAAAGTTATTCCACTTTTAGCTCAGGGTTTGAAGGGTAATTGTATAATTTTGCACAATCCGTTGCAGGTTGATGAATATGGAACGCAACAACCCATAGCTCTGTTAAAACTGGTTCTGGAAAGAGGTGGATGTTACGACAGAGGAAAGGATCTCAACTGGAAGAATCTAAAAGACATGGGTTGGGTAGCGGCTATGGGCAAACCAGGTATGCTTGCTAAAAAGTCTTATTAGGGTACGAAGAAAAACGATGACAGAAATTCCCAGTTGATGATGATAAGTGAGGAATCTACTTCAGTACTAGTATATTCGAACAACACATAAGACGAAAACCATTACAATATCGTTCACACTATAATGTTGAAGAAGATGTCAATTTCATAGTGTGCGGTTTGTAGACTATGTGGTCTTGTTCGAACAAAGTAGTTACAAATAAATTGATCACCGATAATTACAAGAATGTCAAACTATTGTGGTGTTAAACCTTTAGGTGGAGGACGTAACGATGTGGATCCACGTTTTATCTCGCTCTTCTCTGTGTTTAACATGACGTTCCCATCGGATGAGTCACTGTTCCTCATCTACCATTCTATACTGCACGGACACTGTCAGTCGTTCAGTGCAGAAATACAGGAACTTCCGTCCACCATCACTAAAATGACGATGGCTCTGTACAGGTAACTTTTCAGGTAAAAATTGTTTCACCAAAATTTAAAGTAACTACAATCTTTCAAGTACAGGTAGTTAATTAATATTGGTTAATTACAGGAACATTGTCACTGATCTACCACCAACACCTTCAAAATTCCACTACATTTTCAACCTGAGAGATTTGTCCAGAATCTATAATGGTCTCTGCTTGACGACTCCCGATCGGTTTGAGACGACGGAGCAGTTCTTACGTGTTTGGCGTAATGAAGTAATGCGAGTAGTTTTCGACAGGCTTATATCAGAGGCAGATAAAGAAATTGTTTTGGTAAGACATTTCCCGAAATAATTTTTGTGGAACAAGGTTATGTGAAACTTGTGAAGTGTTCAGATATTATAAACAAAATAGATGTACATGTATTACAAATTGAGAGTGATCACAATAGAAAACGGCATTTCTCCACAGGAAATTTGTGTAAATAACAGTTGGTCTTCTGACATTTTTGGTACGTTTTAGCTCGATGTTTTAGTACATACTACTCAAAAGGACTAAGTAATAGTTTCCATTTTGGAAACTCACTGATCCTTTTTTCCGATATAGGGTCACATGAAAACACTAATGGAAGAAAACTTTAAGGACAACTGTGAGTATGTATTCAGAGATCCTATACTGTTTGGTGATTATCGCACAGCCCTCGATGAAGCTGAACCCAGACTGTATGAAGATATACAGGACTTTGACGCCAGCAAAGCTCTTTTCCAAGAGGTTTGTGTTGTCTCCTTTCTTTCTTTCTTAACGATAAATTGTTTGATTTAAGTTAAATTCGCAGCCATTTCACAACTAAACAACATTTTACCTGTGATCAATTTCAGATATTGGAAGAGTATAATGAAAGTCATACAGCTATGAACCTAGTACTATTTGATGATGCATTAGATCATTTAACTCGAGTACACCGCATAATGCGCATGGACCAGGGTCACGCATTACTGGTCGGTGTTGGTGGATCTGGAAAACAAAGTATATGCAGGTTGGCCGCATATGCTGCAGGATGTGAGGTAAGCTAACTTACTGTTATTGAATGATTTAAATTATACTTTTGATGATAAATTTTGATATTAAAGCCTGTGTTTATGTGTCAAATTTAGAAACAGAGTACAAAAACTAAGTTGTAATGCTTGTGATAATAAATCCAGTTGATGAACAGTTATTAATGTTGGGATGTCCTGTTTTCAGGTCTTTGAGATCACATTAAGTCGTGGTTACAGCGAGAGTCACTTCCGTGACGATCTGAAGGTTTTGTACAATAAACTGGGTATAGAAAACAAAAAGATAGTGTTCCTATTCACCGATCAACATGTCGTGGAAGAAGGTGGGTTAAACCATACACAAACGATTGGCACAAACGATTAGCAATCTTATAGTAACACTGATGATCTTAACTTAGGTTGAGAAACTGATAAAGCCTGAAATTTAAGTAAAACGATATCAGCCATGCAGCAGCACTTGAGGAAGGAAATCGCGTACATATAATTTAATTTGTCTCTGTAGGTTTCTTGGAGTTGTTAAACAACATGTTAACATCTGGAATGGTACCAGCTCTCTATGCAGATGACGAAAAAGAACAGATTATTGGAGCCGTAAGTATTAAGCTAATAATGTATCATTCGCTTGAAAAAAGCAACACAATGGTACATAAATCTGCCTTCACTGCAATGGAAGTTATTAGCCTCATCATGTACATGCCGCTTTAAGGTTTACTAACATAATGAAAAGAAATTGCAATTTCCGTACATACATAAACACATATTTAGACACAAACGTATATCTCACACTATTTGTCCACTGGTGCATTTGAAAGTTGTTTAAAAATTTTCACATTTAACTAATTTACTTGTGTTAAAAGGTTAAGGATGAAATGGTAAGTTGCATGGATTGTAAGTCAAAATCACGAATATGTACTGTCTTCAGTGACACACAAGTATCATTTGAATGCTTTTTGGCTCATTTGGCACAATTGCCAAAGAGCCTATAGAATCATGAATTGTCCATCGTCCATCGTTGTTGTCATTGTCGTTGTTGGCATTGTCATCATCGTTGTCATCGTCATCTGTGCACAGCTGCCCTGAGCACACTTCTGATTATAGAGACTTCATATCTTACATGCATATGCACCTATGTTCAATGTCAAAGCCCAGCAAAAATTATGTTGCTGTGACCATTATTCTCAAATTGGCAGACATATTTGTTTTTTTCTTTGAACCTTTCTCCTGGACATGGAGTTGATGATACAAACTTCATATTTGGCAGCTTTATG
>JBCAUI010363627.1:0-14813 GCA_038406195.1 Haplosyllis anthogorgicola | reverse complement strand
ATTAACCCATATGCAATTATTGAGGTGTATTAAGTGATCCTTGGTAAAGTAATAATCCATTCCCAGGTGTCCCAGGGGCTTTGTTTACATATTAGTACAAGTGACCTGAAAAGTGCGTAATTGTGGAGTATTTAAGCATCTGCCGTTAAAATATAGCGAAATGTAAACACAAACAGAAACTCGAACTCGGTGCCACAGGATCCCTGTATACATGAGTACACTGTGTCTAATTTTTTTTTGTAATAGACTTTCAGCCATCTGGGGTATTATTTATTTTCCTGCACAAACTTATCCCTATTTTTGTATACATTAGGCCTATCATATGTATTTTATACTTTATTTTTATAACACAAAACACACAATTATGTTTTGTAAAAATTACTACAGTAAGGGAATTGTAAAAGAAAGTACTAAAATAGTATAGTATAAAATAGTACAAAATCATATGTAAATGTATCTTTATTCTTTCCAGTAAATTATGGATTTGCATCAAAAATAAAAATTGGCAAATAAAATTAAATAATTTTGACTTTTATTATTCTTATCTATTGACATCTTCAGCTTGAGGTTTGTTTTAAAAAAATTTACGCCAATTGTCAGGGACAGACAACATTCTTTCCTTCCACTTTCCACATTTTATACGCATGCGTTTGACACGTGACTTGCAAATCATATTTGGATATCTGTAGTACGCAGTCCGACCTCATCAAATCGGTAAGCCATACTTTTGTTATTTCAACTCCAAAAAATATTCTGGAATCGTCTTAAAATTTCATAACAACCAGAGCTGCGCATGCGTGATTGTCGTTAGTCTAACAATGAATCAAGACAGGGTAATCCTGCTCAGAAGGCCTGGCATTATCCAACAAAAATCAGGTAAAATGTTGCCTTATTTGAAGTATTATTTCTCCAACATACATATGAAAAAGTAAAGATGAAACTATCTCATTTATTTTGACATGTTACAAATAGGGTAAAAATATACCCATCAATAAACAAATCATATTCAAAATTTTGAAAATTGAAAAATTGCTAAATTTGCTAAAAGTATTGACAAAAACATTATCTCAATACTACTGACCATAAACCTGAAAAGGTTATAAATTGTATCTTGACTGTGTCTTCTGCATAATGTTAACATATTGCACAATGCAATCATTATCAGAATAAATTTAAATTAATATTTAACATTCAAACATCCGTGGTTTTCCTGATTTGCAGCGAAACCTGTATTATCATCCATACTGCATTTCAAAATGTAACATCTTCATACCATTCTTTATCATACTTCTCCAACAGCTAAGTTTAAAAATGTTTTTCTATTTATTATTTAGACTGGGAAAGCAAACAGTGGACACAGTTTAAAAATTTGAAGATGGAAAAACTACCATCCAGTTGACAAGTATGAACACTTTGATGTTAGGTCCCTCGGCAAGGCTTCAGTCTTCATATACTCAGGAACAAGATTTACATTCAAAGACCAAGTACCAGCAACATGGGTCACAACCGGAGGGAGAACAGCAGTAGATGTGTGTGAAGACCTGGCAAAAATTGCATTTACTACAAATGTGACTGTGGAAAAGACTGTTCTGATGAAGATATGGGCTACAATTCTTTCGGATCAGACTCTACCGGGAATGAAATGGAGTAAAATGTCCACTTCTGAACTACTGACACAAAGTTGCACTAAGTTGCTCTCAATCACTTTTGCTTTTTACACATAATTTGTAAATATTTGTTTACATCTGTAGCTATTTCATTTTACATTTTTGGCAGTAGTAAAATGTTATAATAGTTAATATTGTGCAGAATTTTGGATATATTGTCTTCATGTATTCAAGCCAAAGAAAAATGCAAAAAGAATTTCTGTTATTTTGATGGTTTTAACCGTACATGTACACTTTGAAAATTATAATCAATAAAGAAAAGAAAGAAGAACTGTTTTAACCTACATAAGCATTGGCTATTTATTTGTCGTTTCCTATTTAATTAGTTGGTACAATAATTTACTCCAGGCAGTGAGCAAAACCCACCAATTAGACCTTTGCCAAGTTCTAGCCAAAATTGAAAATTGTCAAATCTCTTTGTAGTCTTGCATGTGGACACTTTTTGATAGATCAAAAATGCATTATTTATGGCCAAATTCAAAATATAAAAATACAAATGACACCACAACTTTTTGGAAGAGTGAGACAATTGACCATACGAACGATGTGTAATCCCCTGATCCATGTGATCAACACCAGAATAATTTTTACCATATTGTTTGGCTATTTGTGGGATGGTGACCTGAATTCTTCTCCCTCAAATTCATCTGTCTGTGGAAGAGGATACATTTGGATTTGAGAGTATGCTGGCCATTTTTGTATCACATATGTCTTGCCAAATACAACAAGTCAAGTTGGATAGTCTTGTGTTTTGAAATACTTTGAATTCACCTCTTTGCAGTTTTGATTGTTGTTTCATCTTAAGGAGGGGTGGTATAAATTTCTTGTTAGTTCAGAGGGTACCACAGGCATATATTTGTGTACAACAATGCTATAGATGTGTACAAATTGTCAAAAAAGACATTATGATTTTTACCATGTATCCATTTGCACAGATCATCTATGACATCAAAGTACAAACCAAGTTTACTCGAATGAGTATTCTTGGCCCAATGATAGAGAGAATACTGGTGACAGAATGTGGTAGAACTGTCACATCGCACAAAGGTTTTTATCCCACATCATACAGGCTTAGCTGGATTCCACAGCTTGAAGTCTGTACGCCCAGAGAATTTAAAAAAGGATTCATCTATGGATTGATCTCTGGGAATTTGACAGAACTGAATCTGCTTGAAACCAGGTCCATAAACCAATGAATTTTCCCAAGTTTGTCATACCCAGGCAATCCATTTCTCACCTAATTTCTCCTGTTTGATACATGAAAGTACTCAGAAATTTTTGCATATCTGGTTACTGGCATTACATTTGACACACCAACATTCGTGAGAAATAGATTTGTTGACCAGTAATCCCTGTATCAAGGAGCTTTACTTATACCCATTATTACTGCCATGCCAATCCGGGCCTGACATTCAAGACTTTATCTATATAATTTGGATGTAACTGACATTTAATTTCAGTTTTATAATCAAAGTAGGGGTTTGTATTCTTAGCAAATTCCTCAAATTCTCTTTGAGTTACAAACAAATTGAAATAATCTTTTGCTGTAGCCTTGGATATTTTGAAACCTTCAGGAAGATTTACTTTTCATGACCCTGTGAAACCATGTACATGTATTGGTTCTAAGTCACCACCTAGTTCAATTTCTTTCCACACAGGCTGAGATTGTAACAATGAATGTAAAATTGGATCTGAGGCTTCTTCTGGACGGCAGTACAGGTTATCAGAATTTCCAGCTAGATTGAGTTCTTCATCTGAATTTTGGGTGCCTTGAGAACTATTGTCTGAATCTGTCCCGTCATCATGTTCAAGAGAATTGTGTTCATTATTATCTGTGTTATTACTCACATTGTTTTCATCCTCAGTTGATGCACCACTTGACATGTTAAAGTCATCCGGAATGGGAGGATTTTCCATGTCAATATCAGACTCAACATCAGAATCAGTTTCATTTTCAATGTTTTTACTTCCTAAATTGTAAGGTTTGTTATTTGGACTGTTATTTACAATACCTGCAATAGATGGACTACTTGACAGATTGTTAAGTAGACAGTCAACTTCATTTCTCAATTGTCCTTGTTGCGTTTCCTCATTCATTTTCATCATTACTGCTAACTCCATTTATTTCAGATATGTCAAAAGAATACTCAGACTGGACAGAGTTAAGAACAATTTCCATATCTTCTTCTGGAAGTAGTGTGTATGGAGATTTATGTACACTATCATGATTTGTTGTGCTTTGTTCATATTGCTCTTTTTCATCATTTGTAGACTGGTCAGAATCAGACCAGTTAGTAAATATTGATGATATCATTTTTAATTTTTCAGTATTCAGGTGAATTGCATCTTCTGTACCATGATGCAAACTGTAGACACATTTTTAGAACAGGTTCTAAATCACCAAACTCATAATTATTCCTAATTTTTAGTTCTAAGTGAATAACTCGTTTATCTGTTACTGCAGACTGTAAACATATCCTCACCTTGCAGCTCTTTCTATGCCTGGTACACCTCAGTTCATATTCAACACCATACATTCGAACATCTTCCCTAAAATATCTGAACAATTTTGGAATAAATTGAACCAAGCATGTTTTGTAGACTTACGTAGATGCATGTGGACCTGTACATACATGTATCTATGACCTGCATGACCTACTATCATTTATTACTCTCTAGTGAGTTTCTAATGACCACTTCCTCAGATAAAGCTGGTATCATGGATTCTGGGTTTTTACTCTTTGAGCACATGTTGACATTTACGACTTTTTCCGTAACGTGCAGATTTGGCACTTTACGGTTATTTCCCTTGCGAGCAGAAGTAGCACATTACGGTTTATTACACTAAATGTAGTAAAGGGTTAAAGATGTAAAATAAATACGACATTATCTTCATTTACAGGATACACTGGTGACATACAATACTTTATAAAATATTCAATAAAATAATAAAATACATTAAAAATACAGCATTATAATTATATATCACATATCAATTAGACTTTGCCCATGTTATGTATCTGTCTAGTAGATGTACACAGTGAATTATCAGCGCCTTTCCAAAGGGGTCCAGTAAAAGACATCTATGTCCCATTGGAGGTCATGGCGCTGTAGCCTTTTACATATAATGACGAATTTTTACTTGGGTGTCTGTTGCTATGGTGACGTGCGTAACTACCGTTCGCTAGTGGAGGCCTTCCCAAGACTGTGCTGTCTCTTGGTTTAAGATAACCATCGTTTTCATGATTTCTAGGCTTTAGATAGCCATCGTTGGCACGGTTATTACCATCCAGTTCACAATATCTGACTGAAGGATTGCGATATCTATCACCATGGTTACCTCGAGAGTGGAACGAAGAAAGGTCTCTAAGCAATGGACTGGTGCCTCGCCTGCGGTCAACGAAGGGAGACAGATCTCTGAGGAAGGGACTACTGCTTTTTCTGCGTTCCCTGCCTCCCAATAGCCTCCGGCTCTCGTGCTCGGAATCGCTTTCAGGATCAAGATCGCCACTTCCAGGCTGTAAGAATGGCTCATGTGAGCCTGATCTGTTGTGACCACTCACTCCCTTCATGTGACTGTTGGGGGTAGCAGGGTAACCATTCTGCAAGGACATGGCTGCATAACCAACATCAGTGGAACGAGGGTTGCCCCCATGTAGTGCCTTGTGAGCTTTGTCCAGATTCGCCTCCAGACTCTCTGCATCAAGTTCAGCATACATAATTGGAGTAGACACGTTGGGGATCGGCTCATTGGTGGCCTGTGAAGGCAGAGGGTTAACCTTGGTGCTGGGCACTTTTGCTAACTTTGAAATAAGGGATGGTGCACTGGCAGCCAGCTGTTTGTTGCCCTGGCTCACGGGAGGTCTTAGTCCTGATGACTTTTTGTCATCATTTACTGCACCACCAACAGCACCTTCTAAACCGGCGTTGATTGTTCCACCAACAGCTTCGTCATCACCTATCAATTCCAGGTAACGCGGTCGGCCTTTAGGCGTACAAACAGGCTCCAGATAACCATGGGTATCTCTTGGTTGGTGTGGATGTGTGACTGGTTGTTGTAGTGTACACGACTGCGCACGCTGTACACCACCGTTTAATACGTGACCAACAGCCTGTGGGGAAAAATCGTACCTAAATTTATGCATCACGAAATATTTTATTTCATTTTTCAATATACATTCAATTTTACACTCGAGGATTATAAATTAGACATTCTTAAGCATTGTTATAAATACATGTACAGGAAAAGACATTAACCTGTGGTGTTGCTGGGAGTGTTGCACCCTCGCTCAACATATCTTCCAATCTCCTCTGTCGACCAGTTGTACTAGTTGATGGCAATTTGGCCGAACCACTTAAACCTGTAAGGCAGATTTAGATTAGAAAACTGTTGTCTATGCTCTAAAAGCGTACATTTGTATGACTGCATTGTACTTGTCCTGATATGATTGCACTGTATTTGTTAATTTACATGCACAGGTGCTACAACAGTCCAATAATCATATGATACGACAAATGAAAACAATGTGGCTAAGGGACAACAAGTTAAAATAATTCACTAAGCTTGGTGCAATGCTACAAATGAGCCATTTTGTCTGCTACAGAATGAAACTTTTATTGTATATTGTTAGCAATGCATTTGTGTTCACACCACACAGTAGACAGTCCTTCATTTGAACAAATACCCCCTTTTCAGGAGACGGTTAAGGCAGTGGTGCAAAATGGTCGTCAATAGGATGGTGGATTGACAATGGAACGTTCTATAATTTAGTTGATTACATTCATGGTGCAGTGAAATCGTAAGTAAAAATTCACCCACTAGATGGTCCACTGTGCAATTAAATGGGTGTTAATACCTGTTAGTTTGGCCCATTGTAAGTTTGACATGTTAGATTTTGAGTAACGCTCGGTGTCGTCGTAACTTGTATTATGAAATGATCCTGAAAATACAAAGTGCACACTACAAACTGGGGTTCACATACTACTTTCTCTGCATGTGCTATGAACAGCACAATGTTATAAACCAAGAAATGCTGCAGCTAATAACACACGCCTGTTAGCTAACGAGTCTCCCGGTTTATAAAATTGTACTGGAAATACATTGATACTAATCTGAAACTGTTATAATACAAATCAACTGTTATTTTACCAAAAGGAAAGTAAATCTATGCCACGGTTCGTATCCTATCAGTCGGTGTATTTACCTCTATGCGACGGATGTGTTGATTGTCGGTAAAGATCACTCAATGGATCCTCAACCCGCTGTTTGAACATCTCAAGTTGTCCGAGCATGTAGTGGAAAGAAGGCCGCTCATCTTGATCATAGCACCAGCATTTTAACATTAACTCATATCTGCAATAAATAATTAAATGTTCTATGACGTCCTGTGAATGGACAACTTTGTTTTCGAAACGCAAAATTTTCTGTGAAAAGAATAAATCGTATATATGTGATTGATACTCATAGCAAACACGTACAGATCATCTGGACAGTTTTCAGGTCGGTCCAATCTTCCGCCACTTCTCACATAGTGCAAGACTTCTATATTGGTGCGTGCAGGATACGGCTGTTGGCCTAGGGTCAGTACTTCCCACATCATCACTCCGAAAGCCCTGAGGATAATTTTATGATCACTGTTAATTTTTCTAAGACTTGTTTCAGTTCACGTAGGAATTTTAATTCCTCGAAGCACAGGCAGAAAAACGTTTATCTACTTGTGGCTAAAGCAGCACAACTACCGTTGTACTTACCACACATCTGACTGTGTTGTAAATACACCATCTATCAGTGACTCGGGAGACATCCACCTCACTGGAAGAAGGCCTTCTCCTTCCTTACGGTAGTAATCATTCTTGTATATGTCACGCGCCAGTCCAAAATCGCCAATTTTGACCTTTCTGATTGTGGGATCTCTACTTGACACTAAGCAGTTACGTGCAGCAAGATCTCTGTTAAATACATTTGATAAATTTATATTAACTTATGCATGATGATAGAGTACTCGACTGCAAAGTGGTCAGGTCGCCTAAAAAACAAAAATTCATTATTAGGTCCCAAGGTCATCCCCCTGCAGAATGCTGAAAAATTGAACTCTTAACCTCACAATCGAACCATAAATTAAGGATAACCAGCTGTATTGGTATTTTATCTTACCTGTGAACAAAGTGCATGTCTTCTAGATATTTACACCCTCGTGCCACATCCACACATATATGTACCATATCACGTAATGTTAACTGTGCATCAACAATCTGAAAATCAAATTATGTAATTCATGTTTAATAGAGAATTTCTGGCAGTGATACTCTTCACTATAGGTGTCAAATTGGAAACTGAGTTGATATGTGTGTAATGTTTTTGCACGTACCGGTGTAGGTCTGGAGGATCTCAGATACGACAATAGGTCACCACCTTCCATCAGCTCCAGTATGATGAACTGAGGGTCGTTATCTAGACACACGCCCAGTAGACGGATAATGTGATCGTGTTTAAAATTACTCATCAGCAAAGCTTCTTTGAGGAACTCCTCTTTTTCTTGTTCGCAGGCACCCTTTCGTAAGGTCTGAAATATCAAAAGCACGGTGCTTGTAAAGGTTTACTTTGCCACATGCAGTGTCAATCTAGGTTTTTCCTAATTCATTTCCCTGCTAAATTAGGCAGATTTGGCAGGGAATTTGTACTATTTTCAGCAAAGTAACTGATAATGGTCAGTGACTGATTTCAGTTCAGGACTGAATGCTGTCCTTTTCAAGTGTCTATTTTCAGTCATGTACCAAAACTCGTCTTAATTTCCCTGCCAAATATGCCTAATCTGCTTAATCTGCCAAGACCGTCAAAAGAATTAGGAAAAAAACCCCAATGGTTTGGCGTATTTAGTTGTTAGCATAGTGTATTATGTAGAATTGGTCTCACGCCATGAAAAATTTCTTTGGATAATTATTTAAGTTGAAGTTTCCTACCTTGACCGCCACTTTGGTGTTGCCGGAGTCACTGCTGATAATGTTATTTGCAATTCCTTCAAATACTTCGCCAAATGCTCCACTTCCGAGGAACTTGATGAGGATAAGTTGTTCTCTATGGAAATGTGGTAAAGCAGCTATGTCTTCGTCTGTCGGTACAATACTACAAATAAATACATTTTTTGTATTAATTTATGTGTTCGTGTGTAGAGAATGTACTGTGGAAAAGCAGCACTAAAATTTGACTGGCATGTATCCAATAACAGGGAACCGTAAACACATGCATGCACTTGCAACAGGTAAGAGCACAGGACATCGTCATTTCTAGGCTTTCCATCGATGTCACTGTCACAACACCACAGGTTATCCAATCGGTACACCATATATATCACAACTGCCCAAGGTAAAACCACACGTTCCACCATATATTTCCAAATTTACATGCATTCGAACACTTCTACTTACATATTATGAAAAAATTCCAAACACTAACCTCAGGTGTCTGGTCACATATTTCACATGTGACCTTACTTTATCTCTATTTTATCAAATTGTTGAAAGCTCCATGTATTGCTGTCATGTTTCAATATATGGTGGAATTCATATTAGCTGTCATTGTGTTCTATCGGTATACCACATAAAAACAATCTTCTTAAAATGGAATTTTATAGTCATGGTTCAATGACACTTTTCCGAAATTTTGCCTTAAACAGGCTGGTGAATTTATACCATTACTAGTAAGTGATATACCATTACCAGCAATTGATCTAAAATTGGTAACTTTATAATTACCAAGTTTAGTAATTACACAAAAAAAAGAGTTCTCTTTTGAGGCATTACTACTAGTTATTTTACGAATTATAGTATAAAATTGTCTGCCTATTTAGGCAAATGAATTTCGAAAAACCTTTAGACATGGTGGACGGATTCGTTTGTCTGGAATCAAAGCGACACATCGTAATAGTTGTGCACAACTTACCCGTTAACACACATCCTACTGAACTTCTCAACACCACTTGATAAAGAAAAGAGAAAACAAGGCTTGCTAATAAGGTGAGTGCAACTGCAGAAAATTAAGTACACTAAACTAAATAGTGAGAAACCATACACGCATTCATGTGGAAATAGTCTACACTAATTATGCAAAACACTCCATGCATAATACGTTCAACAACATTTGTAGGGTTTAACAACGCAAAATACTTGCTTAATTGAATACAATGCGTTGGTTGTTTGTGTCGCATTGTGCGGCAGTTCGCGCAAAGTCGCCAGTTCTACGTCAGGCGTCCTGTGCGGATGGAAGGCGGAGAACTCTGGAGGAAGCGGCTTCGGTTTCGTTTTCTTTTTACACACTACAAGAGATTAGGAAAACCGGCAATGTGGATTTGTATGTTGAATAGATGTCTCTGGGACGCTGTTGAATTATTCGAAGAGAAATGCAGATCCCAAAAGTATTTATTAACATGTACTTTTCTATGTCTATCATACATCCCTCTAGATTCGAAAAGTTACTTATTTGTAGATTTTCTTCAAATGAGTGAGACTGTATGTGTCTTATAAATATCATAACTATTACAATTGAAGAATAATGTATGTGTGATTTTCTTTTGGGTTCCTTTTGTCAAAGTTAAGTCCTGTGAATGCAATTTCCGAATGCAAAGGCCGACTGACACAAATGCTCACCTATTAACAACAACAGGAGTCCAATAATAAATAGCACGATGACACCAAACGACGACGCCAAAACGATTGTAAGATCATCAGTTCCTTTATCTGCTTGTTCTAAAACATGTTGAATCATATACATGTATTTAATTTCCATGCAAGAAAATTGTAAATGAAATGTATTTATTATTACCACTGCCTCCAAAACAGTGAAAGAACGAGTGAACTTTCCACTGTCACTAAAATACTGACCCGCCATCCACGCTGCTGTAAACACCATAGCAGAACTATTTAAGCTCATTTCACTGGTGCCTATCCTGTTTGTGGCAGAGACTTGAAACTCATAGTTCTGTCCCCAGTTGAGACCGCTGGCAACCCACCGCGTTGCGGAACCATTGTAAACCAGTGTCCAGTTACTTTCCAATGCCAGACTGTAAAGTTTGAAAGTTGATACTTTTTAATTGATTAAGAAGGTGCGAATACTAAAATGGTTCATTTTCTGAAAGGGAAAATTTTATCCTCAATCCTTGTCCGAAAGATAAATTTCCATGGCTAGGGCTGGATCCAGGATTCCCGTAAGGGGGGTTCTGTAGGCTCTGGCAATTATGCCAAATGAGCCAAAAAATTTCCAGCCATGAAGGTGGGGGGGCTCCCACACCCCCTGGATCCGCCAATGATGGCAGTCATAGGGTATGAAACAAATTTTACCTGGCAAACAGCGAATAATAGAGAATAGGAGCACCACCATCGTCAGGTGCCTTCCACACAACAACATTAACTCCTTCCCTCGTCCTGGTTGCCCTTGGTGGTAGGGGCACAACAGGAATATCGGCTAAAAGACACAGTAAAGTATAAAGTATTAGCATTATATTATCTGTGACACAATTGTCTCAGCTAAATGATAAGTGGTAGTTTACATTTTATAGTTACAAAGATATTCACCATCTGTTTTGAAAGTAAAGTCACCACCAATTGGCCAGAAATAGGGTGTCTCTTTTGACTTGTACTGCACTTTGAGCCTGAAAGCGTAATCTGTGTTCGCTTGAAGATTGGGAAATGTTGCGTTGTATATCACTTCACTTTCTGTTCTCTGATCCCTTGCACCAATCTGGGGCTGCCACGCCAAAGGTTTTCCTTTTCTTACCTGTACAAAAATGAACAAATACAACATTGGCCTTTTAACTATTCTAATAGAAGCAACAGATTCCACAAGTGCAGATAGTACATTATAGATTAGGTAAATCAACATTCTGTAAAATGATGATTAGTCTATCACGCATAGCATCGATAGACTATAATTAACCGGTGGGCAAAATCATCCATGAGTAGCTTTAGGGTTTGGCTAAGTAATAGACTCTTTATCCGCCAGGATAACAATTCTCGTTTGCATTACATTGGGGGTTTCAATGGGCACGTGCCCCCCCCCCCATTACAGCCCCAATTTTCTTCATTTTCATGCAGTTTTTGGCGATTTTTACGCAAAAAGTTGATAAAAATTGGGGTGCCCCAAGGTTCTAAGTACAAGAAATTTTGGATCCGCCAGTGTATTATTGTATGATGTATAAAGGTCTCACCTTAGCATATTGAAATGCATGAGACACTATGATGTCATCATCAGGTGCCTGCCACGCAATCTGCAGCCAGTTCTGGCCTCGATCCACGACCCATATATCATTGGGGTCAGCAAAAGTTGCCATTGTAACTCCTTCACTTGCACTGTATCCAGACTTGTCTGCATCGTATGCCAGGACCTATTAATAATAAAATAGATTTCAGTTTCAACGGTCCCCATATTTTCTACAGCCAAATTGTTCTCCTAAGAATATTTCCATTTGGGAAATAAGCTAGCTAGATTGTGCAATAAATCTCACCTGTATTGTATAGGTTGTGTTTGCTTTTAGATTTTCTACAAAGTAATTGTAGCGGCCACTAGTACTACTCCCTCTGGTCGAATTTGGCAGCACCACAACCTTCCCTGTTGAAATTGTGCTGTCCTGCTTCTTTGTCCATATGATCTCATACTTTAGGGACTCAACGGGACCATTTGGTGTAAGAGGTGCAAGCCAAAGAACCTTGAGTCGGTGTGGATCTGCCTGTTCTACTGTCAGATTAACAGGAGCCGATGGAACTGTAAATGGATGATTGTTATGGAATTACTAAACTTTATGCGTTACACACTTATCAAATACACATATTTTACTGCACAGTGAATGCGTCTGAATGTCTGAAATGATAGTATACTGCAGCTATATCAGACACTTACTTCCAGTTTTAGTTGCAAAATACTGAGGTGGGCCCAAGACGCTGCTAAGCTTGTGCGTCGCCGTATAGTAGTTGCCTGCAGATACTTGTACCAAGTAGCGTTTGTACGGTTGAAGGTCGTCCAGGACTACATCGAGGTCAAAAGTGGACTGCAAGTGCAAAATATAAAGTTGGTTTTTTTCACCTATAGTAACCTACATTTCATGAATCATTAATTAGTAATAAACCGAATGCATATGTAGGCTCTCGATTGCAAACAACATCTGAGTAACATTCATAACTAAGTGCAAAGAGTACAGACGTCGAAAACGAGGTTATGGATATGAACTGGAGAACTGCAAGGAAATTCAGACGCAATTCTACTCAAAAACATGACTTGCCATAAAATGCACTCCCTTCAACAGTCCACTCTTTTTTTAGTGACCCCAACCCAGCGTAAAATTGTAAGTCGTCATTGTATTTAAACTCTTACCTTTTCCCTGCAAAGGTGGCTGGCACCTGGCTGGTCACATGACAAATTGTCTGAGCTGTCATCATCCACACTTCGGTAATGCAGCGTGTAGTTGATGGTCGGCAGACTGATACCATGACACTCACCGGACGGTCTCCAGGCAAACAGTTGTAATTCAATGCTCTGATTGGTGCGCCCTTTCTGTATCGGGCTATACTTGTCGTAATTATTCGGTATTAAGCACATTGGTTCTAAAAATAGTTTGAAAATAAACATTATATCAGATGCAACTTTGCCTTATTTATTGAATATTGGCATCATGTTTTGTACTTTTCGCTATTGATGCAAATGTTGTAAGATGTGCAATAGAATGGTAGTGTAGCGGTGTATAAATCACCTGGAAGAGGTTGAAGATGGCTACCAATAGCCAGGATCTGCTGCATTTCTCTCACATCGGTAACAGTTTCATTCATGATATCCTCGCCTGTCTGCTTGTTGCAGCTGTACATCATACCTTCTTCCTTATTATACCAGTACAAGCGCTGATGGTCAACAGCCATTGAGTCTGTAGGTAAACCTGTAAAAGATCCACGTATCCCCACAATTTGAGAGGTCCTCACTTTCTGGTGTATTGCAAATTTGATGAGGTGTAGTGAACAAAGTTACTTTCTTACAAAAATAGACCAGAAGTACGAGCTTACCGAGGCCATCCCTCGCAGTTGCATTCACTACTAGCCGACATTGGCAGCCTTCTGCATCCATTGCCCAAATACTGCTGGTCAGCCTGTCCATCACATAGATCTCGACCACTTCCTTTTTCGAATGATCCATGGTAAATATTGAGGACAACTGCATATTTTTGCAGGTGCAAGGTGCCTGACGCTTTGTTGGATGAGAGGATGTGTCCCGTTTTTTAAGATGTGAGAAAAGTGGAGAGACCTCGGACCCATCCATGTTGGACCGCATTAGTTTTACGTTACCTTTCCAGTTGCGTTCACTCCAGTATAATTGGCTACAAGAAAGTAACAGTAGGTCTGAAGCATTGCATGTACTATTGGAAACACGGTTCGTAATTTTCTATTCGTGAAATTCTCCGACTTTTCCCCGTCAGTTAAGACTAATATAAATCCTATCTTCCCAACCTATTAGTCTTTGCCAACTTTAGCAACATACTAAAAGATAAAACAAATTTTGCCTTTTCATCGTCTTTCAGTCATTCCATTACCTTTTATACGGGTTAAGTGCCAGTTTCTCTATCATGTTCCTGCGTCTGACAATGGTCTTTATGTTACCATTATCTTTGAAAAGATCGTATGATTTGACCACACATCGGTTGGTCGATTCTTGTTCAGTCCAGTATAAGTCTCTACCAATCCAATCAGCACTGATGCTTTTCCCTGTCCCATTCACAGGGAGAATCTGAAGACAAGAGCAAATATGTTATTGGAGGTATACGTTTCTGCATTGCACTTGTGATTAGACTGGGTTTATTCCAACAAATTAGCAACAGTGCGCGCAGTTTTATAGTGTGTCCTATCACCTTACAGGTCGTAACACACATGCATGCAGTTTTTTCACTGGAAACATATATATACGTCCATTGCGAAGTCAGTTCTCAGATGATCTTGTGCCAAAAAAGAGTTTACTTCAAAATATTTTCTTGACCCTCATGCTTCGCAATGAGGGTCTTTGTATTGGACGAAATCTACATTTATGTTCTCTGCCGCCATTGCTGGGGAAAATGCATTTTCAGCAGATTTGGACTCAGTGTCAAAAGTTAGGAAAAAGTTGACCAGGACCCACCCCCC
>JBCAUI010363516.1:0-14814 GCA_038406195.1 Haplosyllis anthogorgicola | reverse complement strand
CCAGAAGTCCTGAACCATGGCCGAGGTGCTGTACCAGCATGTGATAGCACTATTCAGAGCTCCAGCTTGGGTGTTGAGTGACCAGGGGACTTGTTTTACTGGGGCCATAGTGTCAGAGCTATGCCACATGCTGGGAGTCTGGCAGTACTGAACTAGCCCATGTCATGCACAAACAAATGGACAGATGGAGCGTATGCACCAAACCATCATGTGATGATAGGAAAGCTGGATGGGGAGAAGAAACTAGACTGGACCAACAACTTAGCCAAAGTGGTACAGGTGCATAATGCCACCCACTTGGACATAATGGGGTACAGTACATTCTTCCTGATGTTCAGCCAGAGGCTGCAACTGCCACTGGACTTTTTCTTCCCCACAATATGGGGAGATGCAAAGCCCAGACATGTCCCAGAGTATGTCACCACCATCCATGAGCACCTGAGGCTAGCCTTTGAGGAGGCTTGTAAGACCCAGGCAGGAGAGGCAGCGCTACAGAAATGGATTTATGATAAAAAAATGGGAGCTGCCGTTTTGAAGCCCGGGGACATTGTCTTGCTACAGACAGATGCATTCACCACTAAATGGAAGATAAAAAATAGATGGGGTGATATCCCATACATGGTGGACAGCCAACTCATGGATGGCATCCCCACATATAAAATCAAAGATGCATACAGACATGTGAAAACAGTGCACCACAATCGTCTTCTGTTTATTTCCCCTAAAGAGGAGAGTGATGCAACTCCACTAGGTGGAGGCACCTATGTCTGAAGTACAGTCCTCGGAGCTGAAGACCCCAGGGTGGCCAATCCAGAGACAGATGAGAAAGTGAAGCCACATGAGGAAGATGCACCCTGGTTCCTGGGCCATCTAGTACCACACCCCAGGAGTGGACTCTCGGCACCTGCCGAGATGGATTGTGGATGCAAGTTGGAGCATTCACCATACAGATGGAGCCAGTTCACCCAGACCCAGCCACAGAGCAGGCCAGTTGACCTAGTCCTGACCTCTCTCCAGATGGCATGGCTGAGGGGGACATTGGTTGAACTCACAGCCGTTAGATGGGAAGGAAACTGTAGCACTAGCCAAACAGATGGGGAAGGATTCAGGTTCAACCCAAACCCCACCACATCCCAGATGAATGATTCTCCCTAGATGGAGGGGATACTAGGTGGATGAAACCCAAAACTTATAACCATTTGACTAGTGTCAGTGCCAGGAGGCACTGTTTACTACTTGGGGGAAGGGGCTGTACAGCACGGACATGCACATCTGTATGGATGCACCCCAAGATGGGGTACCAAACTTGTTTGGCACTGGTGCACAGTGATGGCAGTGATTACGGATGGTCTACAGATGCATAAAGACCCACCCCGCAGAGTTGCGTACCCCATCACAAGTGGCCAGGAGTGTGTCTCCCTATCCATGGTGATATGATGTATCTGTGAGTGATACTCTCATTTAATCTTGTGTATAAAGTTTATTCACTCTTCATTGTTTGTCTGTATTTATCCCGTATTTATTTTGTATTTATCAACACCCCATATTTAATTGTAAATCTGGTATGTACCCTCCATATTTATGGTATTTATCTATGTATTTCATTATTTACATGTATTTATTTGTCCATATGCTGACTATACCTGTATTTATGCCAGTGCATGTACGGATGCACATGAAGTAAAGTCAGTATGGGAAAGAGACAAACACACCAGTTGTAGTAAAATAAACATGTTTATTGTACAGAATACAACTGGAAAAACGGAATGTGAATATTGAACACTAATGGCTCAGACAGCAAGAGTTGCATTATACAGCATACCATAAAGATTGAACCCATAGGTGTGTCCAGAACTAAAGCTAAAACCATGAATAATAAACTACAACTACAGTCTGGATAATGTGATACATATGACTTCTGTTCTTTGTCAAGGTACTGATGTTGAGACAAAATACAGATATCCATGGTCTTCAGTCCACACTGAACTGTGAGATGCATGCCGGGATGCCGGTGGCATCTGAGTGATGGATCTTGAAGTGATCTGGGAAATGGGAAGGCTCCTGCCAGGCTGGGACTGGTACTTTGGTGTTCTCATCACCCTTCAGTGGCCATCACTCACACAGTACACATATGAAGGTGCATCGGTAATTGGCACCAACAATGTGGCTCAAGAACAAGGGATCATTAGACTGCACATATGAGCAATACAAGCAGTAGTGATGCTTTGTCTGTCAGGATCTGCCATACCAGTTCTGTTCAATGGCCTCCTCCCTATGAGGGGGGCACAATATGGCCTTGATGGACCAGTTGTTCTTGGAGGCTACGAGGTAGGCCTGGATGGGTTTGTGGGTAGGATCCGCCTTCTTTCCTGGCTTCTTGCACTGGGCTTTGATAGCCGCAATATGAGACATCTGGTTATGGTCCACCCATTTTGGCCAGAGGTCTGTTTCCACATCCAGGTCCCATATGCATGACTCATGAGCCAGCTGGAATGTCTGCTGCAGTGGTACAAGGGTGGCATCAGATTGACTATGCTTGTTGAGTGCATCCACATTGCTGAGCTTCTTGCAGAGGTGTTTGACCTCCTCTGAGTCTTCAGCCTACAGGGCTTTGTGGTTTGCATTAGCTCTGTGCACCACAGTGTCATATGCATCCTTGGGGCTTTTGGCCTGGATGGTCTGGGATACCTCTCCATGTGACAGTTGCTCCTTGCTACCAGAGTCTGGCTTGGCTTTTCCATGGTCACCCTTGCTGTCCTCATCATCCTTGCCATCCTCATCATCATCAGCAGAGCCTCCATGTGCCTGGACCTCTATGACATCATCTAACTCATCATTGAAAACATCTGGGTCCAGCTTAGACCATTTTCAAGCTGCATCACTGTGTGTGTCATCTCCCTTCCTCTTCACCATAGGTGTATCCCACCAATCCAGTATAAGGCTATGAAGTGCAGACATCCCCATCTTGGGTTTGGAGGAGGCTTGTACCAACTGGGTGTACATTTTCAAGGCACTCTTTGGGGCTACCACTACTGGGGTCTTCGTGGGACCGGACCCCGATGTGGATGGTTTCACAGGAGAAGGCTGTTGGTGGGAACCACTGGATTCTCTCTTTGGGTGTCTGCTGCCCTTGCTGTCATTTGGGATCACAGCTGCCCGGAGCTGGGACAGGGAGTCACCAAAGATGAGTTCATCCCCCAGAGTAGAATGGACATCGACCGATTCCTTTGGGAAGAAAGGAGGCAGAGGAAGGTCTGGGCAGGGGACCAGCAGCCCATACCCATCAAGTACCCAGCACAGATCTGTGTGACTGTCATACTTTCAAAAGGCCACCAGCCCCTGGGTCACCATGTCAAGTCTCGAAGCCATCTCATGGTTCAACTGGCTGAAGCCAGCTTCCTGGGTGGCAAGGGCTGTCCTCATAAGGTCTCTCTGGGTGGTGGCCATTATGATATGGCCCTCGACAACACCAATACTGGGGAGCCAGTTGAGCTCCGGGAGAGGAGTGTCCGGATTCTTCTCATAGATGGACCAGAGGTTCCGTCTGGCCTCTCCGAGAGCAATTTCATAGTGGGAGTTGATGTCAAAGGCCACACATACATTGTGCAGATGCCATATGGCTGTTTGGCTCTGATAATCCATGAGGGCCCTCCGACCCTCATTCAATAGAGTCATCTCCTGTGGTGTAACTGGCTTGTATCTCCCTGCCAGAGGACCTGTGGGGACTGGATGCCAGAACATGCTGGGGCCAGCCATGCTGGGCCCATCCTGGAGTCCATAGGAGAAGTTGGGATCATGGACCCAGGTGTGTCATTTGATGTCCAGAAGGTTGGCATCCTTCACCTTGTGCAGGAAGCAGACCATGCAGTGGATGTCTCCATTGCGGCCTAGGTTGTCATCTTTGTTGTATCATTCAAACCATATTGGCAAAGAAGACACCATCTCAGAATTCTTCATGAGCTCCAGTGACCGGATTCCGTCATTGGTGTACATATCAAACGGGATGATGCCCTTATTGTCATATGTCTCGATCAGATGGTTGATCACAATGTTCACAAGGGGTTGGCATGGACCATCGATTTCCTCAAAATGAATCTCAGGATGCCTGTCTTCATCCATCATGTGGGCAAAAGCTGCAAGTAGACTGTAGTGCACCAGAGAGTTGGGCCAGGGTCCTGCTTTGGTGTTTTTGTCAGCATGCATGAACACTCCAGGTGCTCCCAGTGCCAAGTCCTTTGCCAAGATGGTCTGGTCCAGACAGTGAAGGGCATTCTGGATAGGCATGGTGGCCTGTCCTTTGTACACATGTACCTGTGTCAGAGCATAGCCATGTTTGCAGCATTTTCCCTTGACAACTGGGATGACTGAGGTAACTAATAATGCCACCTAGTTGATTGGGTTGAAGTCATCTGGGGGTGGCCCCCCACCCTCTGTGTAGTGGCTGAAGTACCCCTGCTGGATAAGATCTTCCATCACTGCAAGGGACCTCCATGTGCATACCATAGATGACAGGCAAAATGCCCAGTCTGGCCCAGTCATCTATATTGGCAGTGGAAATCAGGCCGGGATCCAAGCGGATAGCCCAGTGCCTCTTGCAGTGCCATGTCAGGAGGGTCTCTGCCACAGCATTGGCCCAGGAGCCTTGGGGGGCCCACTGTTGTACTTTGGTCTTGTGCCTCCATTTGGTTCACAAGGCCATCTGCAGCTTGTCTCACTTCCTCAATCCCAGCATATGCAGAAATGTCCTTGGATGGAGGATCCTTTACGGGTGGCAGCCGGTTTACCTCAGACTCAGTTTTCTCTTCCTCAGAAGGGTCTGCCTGCAAATGGAAGCAATACAACATTAATCTGGGGGAGTACCCAGCCCATGTACCCTCTATTCCTGAGTGTCCCCATACACAGGGAGTGAATATCCAGGACTCAACCCTTGAAACCTACTGGTGGACTACACTAATCTGGGGGAGTCTGTATCCCCATCTACTTGAAATTTCCCACCCCCCAGGATTTGAAGAATCCATGGGCATACAGAGAACCACAAAAATTTCAAAGTATGGCAGGTATAGCTGCCCAGACCCAGAGGCATTGAGTGCTCCAGGGGGGTTTGCTGGGCCCACTCCGAGGAGACACAGGACAGACTTAACCTGGAGGGCAAGTAGCATATGAGGGGTACTTACTTCTTGAGCTCCTTCTCATTACATCTTCACTCTTCAGTGGTCAAAGTCAAAATAAGGAAAATCTGGGGTGCTGCTGCAAAAATAGCAGGGTGAATCCAAAGCAAGGCTGAGCAATGACATCATGATGATGTCACTAGCCCTAAAAAAGGAATCCCTTGCAGCCTGTGAGCTCATTTCACGTCCAGGCATTGCAGAGTCAACATCACTGAAGAAGACTGAGAATGCCATGATGGAGGACACCTTCATGTAAGTAACCTCCGGGTAAGCTGAGGTAGCCCCAGCTACCCCCGGGTGAAGGAGCCATGATGTACCTGGACAGAATGTCAGATGAGGGTGGCCGACTGCCCCTGTATTGGGTTCATGTGAGCCTCTGGGTAATCCCATATGGGATCTCCCCAGATGATACAAACTGGGTTTTGCATTTGGTGGCACCAGCACACCATTTACTGAGGTAATATGGATAGGATTTTCTTTGTAGTATCATGCTGTTGCAGCAGGCCATTGTTCCCAACCACAGCCTCAACCAGTATATGAAGCCAAACAACTTGGAGAAACACAAAGAACTAGTGGTGAGGATCTTCATGGATGCTGCTGCTGTCCCTGATACAGCATTGCAGGTGGTCATCTTGGCCAATGCTCTCTGCTTCACAGAGAACCAATGTTTGTACAACCATGCACACACATGAACCGATGATGAATTCCATTTCACGGGTGTCGAGGAGTGCCACACACTGGCATACACTAAGGCCAAAGAGGAGCAGCAGTTCAAGATCTTTGATGAGCATGTCTGGACCACCCAGCCTCGCTACCCACCCATCCTGAAAGACCTGTGGAAATGATGGGACAAAGCAAAAAATGATGATGCCAGACTGGTAATTATACAAACCTTCTACATGAGGTTTCTGCAGGGGAATGGATAAGCCAGCTATGCCACTGATGCTGGCTTCCTGGCAGCTGATATTGTGATGGCAGAACAGAGGATCTGGGGCTGTCTGGATGCTTGGGCCTGGGAGAGTAAACTGACAAAAGCTCAGCCCTATGGCTATGGGGATTACCTCAGCAGGCTAGACCCATCCATACCCATTGATGAGAGACAAGGGCAGTACCTGTGCAGGTGTCAAGAACTGCTGGTGGATCCCACACTCCTGGCTGCTATGTTGGCTACCCTGAAGCCTGGAGGTGCCGACCCTGGTAATACCAACTCCAGGGATCAAAGAAAAGTGGTCACTGGGTCCCCGGCCCTCATGCAGGATGAACTAAATTGCATGCCTAGCCAATTGTTTGGCAATCCCAATAGGGTGCTAACATATGATGGATAGGGGCAACAGGGAAGGGCCATCAGAGATGTGACCAGATCCCTGGTACAGAGCCTCCCTGCCCTTGGGCCTGTGAACCTAACAGCCTCAGACAATGTCATAACAGCAATCTCCAGGATGCCCAACATCCTCTGTAATGAGTACAAAGATAGAGGAAGGAAGAAAATGGCAACTGATAACTGAACCGCCTTTAAAACATCTGGATGAGTCCATCTGGCTGGTAATATGGATGACCGCCCCCGGACCCTCGTGGCTGAGGACAACCGAGGGATGGACCACCCCATGGTCAGAATGTCACCTTCAAAACCCCCCTGGGGTTCAATTTGAGAGCCTGAAGCTGAAGATGAAGAGCATAGTGAAGAGTCTTTTCTTGGAGGAAGTGTTGGAAAAATCCAAACCCGATGCCCACTGGTCAGATAGTCCCATCATAGAGTATAACAGACCTCAGCAATGCACACAGTCTGCCCGGAGGGATTGCCTGGTGGGTAGAGAGAGATCCCCATCACCTGAGAACTGTGGAGCCCAACATGCCAGCTGAGGGTGACAAACCCAGTTGAACAAAGTAAGGTCTGGCAAGAAGTAAAAGGAATGTTGAGACCATTCCTGCCAGTGAACCAGGACCATCTGGAACTGCACACCCAATGAAGACAAACCTCCAAACCCTGTACAGCAACCAGCAGAGTACATAGCCTCTGGTATCCCCCAGGAAGGACTCAAGGAGCTTCCGGTGTCCGGTTGGAGCATAGATGTCAGCCGTGCCAGTCTCAACCAGTACAAGGCTCTGGTTGTCCAGATGGATCTCACCTGGAACATGCTGGTGGCTGCCCAATACTATTACAATTACTTGGTTTTGTTCCATATTCCGGAGCCGCCGCATCTAGAAATTCATAACTTTCTGCCTGACTGTTACTATTATGGGAAACAACTGAAGGAGGACCTATCTGTCAGGGTCTATGAGAGGTACTGTGCTTACGGGGCCGCCCTGCTCTACACAGCCAACAATGCTGGAACATGCAGCATACATGACTACAAACAGATGAGGGATGAGGTCTATCTCTTGGATAGCTTAATAGAATTCAAGACCTGCCTGGACAGTTTGGGGACATTCCTGTATATCACATTTTTGGAATGAATGGAGAACTGATGGTGGGTGACAGAGGACCTGATGCTCCTGAAGGAGGAACTCCAGAAATTGTCAGACACACTCTTTGGATCCATCTTCAGGTCGGTAGCCCAATCATCCTGAGGGAGAGCCTCCATCCTGAAGCAAGCAGTAGAGAAAGCAGGAGCCCCAGTACCCAGTGTTCCAGGTCAGGGCTCTACTTTCCTACCCATAACTCTGTGATCCTGACCCCTCACTAAGGGCAGAGGACTAGGACTTTGTATGATGAGCAAACCACCCCAGCCCAGCGGGTCAACGGCATTAACCCTCAATGCAGCCTTGAACTGCAAGCTGTCAGGGACACCGACAGGACCCCTGGACCCATTGGGAGTGTTGGTTGAACCATTAGTAGACACCTGAGAGGATGCCCTGGCACTAGATAAGGGAGCTGGAAGCAACTGTACACCAGTGATGCATTACAACCTGGGTTTGGATGGCACAACCCTCAAAAGGTATACGGAGTTCAGCTTGGGAACTACCATACCAAGGTTCACACTGGCTGACTCCTGAGTTAGCATGCCCCTGGGCTTGCTGGCACCCATGGTAGTAGATCCAATGGAGCCCTTCCCATTACAGGAAATTGCTTCCCACCTCATTTGTGAGGCCACGGGTGTGCTCACCAAACAAGTCATAGTAGATGTGGTAAGACAGATGAAGCAGTCTGCCCTAAACGAGAATGTGAAAGCACCCCCAGGCATCTCGGGTTCATGGGTTACCACCACACCACCCAAAGAGAGACACACCTCAGAGACCAGAGAGACGTCCATGCCTGAAGTGGATTCAGAGTCTGTCACTTTGAGTTTCTGTGTCATTGACAAGGATCAGTCAGTTAAATCCACTACTTCCAACTTCGTGGTTCTCTATGACCCCATGCCCCATGGACCCAGATCCCTGGCTTCCAAGAAGAGAGGGATTGTGGATGAGGGCACAGCCAGTGGCCCGGCAATCAAGCATTCTAGCAGCAAATCCCGATGGGGAACTGATTCACTGTAGAAGACCGAAGAGTAGATCTTGATATCACACTACAGATGAACATAACTATACTTTATGTGTCCTGTATTCATGAACTATACTGTATTTTAACCAATCTGTCAGAATGTTTTGTGTTAATTGTAGTTTAGCGTACTGTATTGTTGCCTTTTTGTAACCCCGGGTTGTACTACTGGGTTTCTGGCACCATAATGTTATAATGTTAGTGTTTATTTACTGTATCGTATCATATTTTTGTAGAGGGCTCCCCTCTGGGAACCCAAATATCGTGTTACTTTATACATTCCTATGCATGTGTGTAATCATTTGTACAAATATAAATTCTTGTTTCAGATGTCCAGCATCTGTTTATTGTTATATTGTGTTTACAATAAAGTACACCATGAGGTTGAGGCAGAGATCTGGGGGAGAGTGTCTTGGTGTCCATGCTAGTAAGTGTATCTGGACCCGGCCGGGGGTCAGACTTTGTGTTTTTCATGAAATCCGGGCCCCATTCCAGACCCATCCAGACTCTACCTTCTCTGGATCCACCTGACCCCAGACACCTCTGGGTGTTCCAGGTCTGAGTGGATCACATTCAGTATGCATGCACGTCACTATCGTTGTTTGGAACATTTGGAATGGTGATGTCACAGGACCTGCATCATTTAGCCCAGCTCCCGACCCTATTTAACAGCTTGCACCCTAGAGTCCAGGAGCATTCTCCCCTGAGTGCTCCTTGGGTAAAGATCGTGCACCTTACTCCTGGATTCCTGTCTTGATGGGGAAATTTCAATCGTAACCTACACTCCTATTATTGTTTAGCTGTAATACACGCCATAGGTCCGGGTCATCTTGAGTTCGTACAACCTTTCATAGTGTTAACCACCATGTCAAGTTCCAATAAAGCCTCCAAGTAGGTTGATCCTGCGGGATCACTAGCTCTTTCGGTACCTCCGGATAATCACCTATACCTGGAGCCTAACACCCTCCAGTATACCGTACACGCGAGGTCCCACCCGAACCTTGGCTCGTGCCATCGGTCACATATGCATTATTAACCTGAATTAACGACTAAATAGAACATTGAAAATACATTGATACTGGACATTTTCGTTTCCTCTGACAGAATTACAGCCACGGTGGCATGGGATTTGTACAATTTTATTGACGATTTCTATTCAACAACAAATGTAAGTGGTAAGTATCCCGTCTTTTCATATTACAGCGCAGTAAATTCATGTTAAATAGTAAAACGAGTAAAGAGCCTGCAAGTACTGAATCGTACTCAGTGGTTAATGTTTCTCCCAGTCAGCACAGACTATGCAATGCAAAATTCTTGCTGTGCACAGCTTGAGTTTACGAGAAGCTCATACATTAATGGGAATAATTTTTATGTATCTTTCCTTGTGGAACCAAAGATTTATGGACCATTTTCTTCATTTTAGACCTGGATTTTAGTGCATACAAACTAGATGCAAATTTAACAGAATTTAGCTCACAAACAGCCCACCAGAGGGATGATCTTATAAACAGGTAACTCACAAAATCTAAACATTTCAGCATCCGGAATATATTTTCCATATTATTTCATACAGAATTTTAACAAGGTACCTTATGCAAACAGTTGATAAGATTTCTGCCTAATTTTTCAGATGCACCTGGCATAGTAAGGTTTGTGCTCCCAATAGCTTCAAGGCAAATATAACTGACGTGGGTGTGTGCTACACATTCAACGCAAAAGAAGATTCACAATTTACAAAACGACCAGGTATAACAAAACCTTAACCTTAACATGGCGATATTATAACACTGTAGTCTCCCGAATAGAATTTGCGGCAAGCTTTAAATTAATAATACGTACAGTGGAAGCTAAAATTGTTGTACATTGGCGGATCTAGGGGGCGCAGGAGGCGCCCCCTCCCCCCTACGGCCAAAATTTTCTTAATTTTCATGCAGTTTTACTCGATTTTGGGGCGAAAATAGGTGAAAATTGGGTTGGCGCCCCTCCCCCCCCTCCCCCACGGGCCCGGCGCTCCCCCCGTACGGGAAAATCCTGGATCCGCCAATGTAATGCATTTCATTATACTTGACCATTATGGTAAATACACCTCCACGAACAGAATGTGAGCTACCGAATGAGCATTCTATTTCAATGTTCTGCATTGCTGTTCTACCGGAAAATAGATAATATTATAAAACGGATGTCCTGTCAAATACATGAGTGCTCCATAAATGATGTAGTGCGGTCACTAAAACGTGTCTGGGTTCTTTCAAATTTACCTACATAATTTCAGGATCCAGCAGTGGGTTGAGTTTGATACTGAATGTGGAACAATATGAATACATGAGAGGTCCACAGAATGATGCAGGTGTCAAGGTAAATATTATTCTGTATTAAACCAAACAACTAAAAACCTTTGTAGGTCTTTGACAAACTAAATATTCAAGTGACAGACAATGTACATAGCTAAATATTATCCTGCATTAAATGTTTAGCATTGAACTAAAGGGATGAGATACTTACCAAATGTATTTTAAATATTTACCGAAACTGCGGTACTGTTGAGAATAAAAGCTAAAAGCCCTATAGTATTCTGATGGGTTTTAGTATGAACTTAGCATTGTTCAACGTTTATACACGTGGCAAAATCCAACAATATGCTTTAGAACATGATGCTATTTACGTTTTATCAAGCTTTGACTTCTAAATTCATTTTCATTTACCTCAAATTGAATGACTAACTTTCCTTTGTACCAATTCCCTTTAGCTCCATAAAATGTTATTATGCATTAAATTGTATTAATTTGTGCTACGTAGAACATCCAGCTCCTGAAATTAATTTCATTCTGTGTCAGTGGAATTTCATGCTGTGACTTTGACTCAGACAAAAGCGCCTATTGTTCTCAAAATGAAGAACCTAAACCAGACATTTCATCCTCTGAGGTGCCCTTTACCGATTCTTATTTCGCTGCCCAGGCTGTTTTTTATTCATTCTCTTTTCTTGAATAGGAGCCATCTCTTCCAAGATCAACTCCCTGGGAAACCTTCAGGTCTGCCTCCTCACAAGGGGCAAATGTTCTTTCTTTGTTAAACCATGATATAGCACTTATTGGCCCACTTACTCAAGCTAGATAGAAGTATGATAATGCGCTTTTGATACGACACAGTAGCAGGACATAGTGGCACTCGTCCAAGTACGGATAGTGTTCATTGTTGTATTACTTTCAGATTCATTTACACGACCCAGAAGAAGTACCACAGATGAAGGATCAGGGATTTGCAGTAGCCCCCGGGACTCATACTCTTTTAGCGATCAAAAGATATGAAGTATATACCATTTACATTGCTTTTCCATTATAATAATTGAATAGAAAGGGTCTTACAATGTTATTCAATAGACAGTGATAGCGGATCCAGAATTTGTACAGGAAATAAGCGCAATGTTTTGATTTCTACACAAAATGGTAAACTGTGAAAAAAAATAGACAACGAAGAAAATTTCACTTGCTCCTGGTTCCACCTCTTCCATCCGCCAAGAGACTTGTCACTGCACAATGACTCGTTGCCTTATAACTATTCTCTGTATATTTTCGCATTCCAGATTGCCAGTCTATCATCACCATACGGTACATGTGAAGAAGACAACCCTGTTCCTGTATCAGAGTGTCAGCTCGCCTGTCAGACTGAAACTGTAGTGGAGGAGTGTGGCTGTCATGGAGTCTACATGAAACCTTACATAAACGAAACGTGTTTGTATTAATTGTGTACATAAGGTACCTGGTAATGTTCTGATAAAATTTCTGTGTACTGCTCATTCGATTTTATTTTCCCAATAACAAAATAAAATAATGCCTCATGAATAAGAGCATAGCGCTATTTGCATCCTTCTTTTAGTGATTACAGGCTTAATTACAGTGGAGAAGTGTTTGCCAACAAATTTCCTCCATTCGTAGCATTTCAGAGCTGTCGTTCGCTGAAATTTTTTTTATGTGTCTCTATTGTAGTCGCCTCTGAGGTTTGCAGTATGGAGTATTACTTTACGTGTGTTTTGCCGGCGCTGGGTAAGTACAAATTTCTCAGAGCAAATGAAATGAAAACGGTGAAAGAAAAATTTCCATTGCCACTAGCAACGACATCGGGCTCGCGCGGGAAACAAAAACACAACTTGAATATATTATTTATCCTCTTTTCATTGCAACACAAAATGATTGTCATGATGACATACTCGACTTAGTAGGCTAATGGAGCTTTCTTTCTCAGGCCTGAGGGTGTAGCACGTGGCGGGACATACATCTCTTCCCGCGTATGCGGGAAGGTAATGTTTTCTGTCGTATCTGTGTGTGTCTGTGTATCTGTGTGTGTGTGTGTGTGTGTGTGTGTGTCCGTCCTGGCTATAACTTTGAACTGCTTGACCTAGAAACTTCATTTTTGGTATGGTAGTACATCTTTGTAATATCCAGGTCAAGTTTGAGTATCAAGGTTAGTGGGTCAAGTTCAAGGTGACAGCAATAAAAAGTGTCAAATTTTTAGTGTTGTTGGCTAATATCACATGTTATGATGTTTGAGACAAGTAAATGGGGTCAAGGTCAAAATATGGGTCAAGGTCATTTGAAGGCTAAGCTCATTTGAGGTCAAATTCCTAGATTTTTTGTAATTTTGCATGTTTTAATAACTATTTGCATTTTAGTTACCATTTGCATTTTAATGACTATTTGCAAAGCAGGCGGTTCGGCCTTTGATTGGAAGGCATTCTTGTGTAAATTTGTGTTCAGAAGTGTACTTTGTATGCAAAGCAGATATTTTTATATCTCATCCCTAGAGTAATAATAATACATTTTTTATTCTTCAATCTGTGTGGGAAATTATTAAGTTTTCCCTCTTACTCAAGAGCCAATTAGTGCAGTTGTCTCTTCCAGTCCTGTTTGCTTCACACCATGAGTAACGATGGAGCATATTGTAAAAAGACTAGAACGATAGTTCTTAGACTTCGTATATGAGCAGGTGTCGCGAAGTGCCGTACCAGTCATATTTTTCGATATAGAATTAGAAATACTAAATGTTTAATTGAAAAAGCTTATTAAATTGAAGCACTGAGTACATTGATAAAAATTAAGAAACTTATATTCGAAGTGTGTGAAGATACCTAAATACTTCAAAAACATGGGTTTTTTCACCCATTTTTGTCACTCTTATTTATATGCTGTTGTCAATTGCAAATGTAGGTAAGATAAATTAATATAAATTTTATATCTTTATGTTTACATAAACTTTGACCCTTCTAGTATAAATAAAAAATATAACCTTTATTTTCTGTTGAAGTAAAGTGCATGAAAAAAATGTTCGAAAATGATGCGTTTTGTCCCAAAAAGTCTGTCCCACTTAGCAGGCAACTGATCATCCATTTAAACATTGTATAAAATTGTGTTCTTTGTGTATATCATTGATTACCATTTTCAACAAAATTAAACATTTGATATGCCTTCAAAATAAATCAAAGTAGACATGCCAACTACTACTAACAGCGCTTAAGAAAAATGGACATCAGTTGACATCAGTTGTATGATCAGTTGTAACATCAGTTTCCCAAATTAACTAATTTTTGTAATATTACCAAAAATTATTTGGAGTAATTCTTCCATAACATAGTAATTAAATAGCTCATAACAAGAAATATTCCCCTCATTTCAGTTATTGAGGTATTACATATTCTACAGACTTTATGACCCCATTGGTAAATACAAATAGGGGCAACTGATGCACAACTGATGCTGTCTTAAAACCTCTCTCATTTATATCTAAAGGTTACATTTGTAACTGAGGCATTTAAGAAAATATTCTACTCATGTAAATGTATGTTATTCTATAAAAATCTCAATTTGGCAAAAAATGTGACAAATTGGTACGGCACTTCATGACACCTGCTCATATATATTAGGTGCTGGTGTCATCTACCACTTATGTTATTCCGTATGAGTGCTGGTATTTATTGCATTGTCGGCCGGCCGATATTTGTGAAAATGCGCCGGATGCGCCGGCCGATATTTGTGAAAATGCGCCGGATGTGCCGGCCGATTTAATTGAAACTAACGACTTACATACTGCTGTGTGATGTATTAATATTTTCTTTATATATCTGATGGTAATATGGCGATTAGGTGTCATCTACCACTTATGTAAATCCGTATGATA